>MU713318.1:515-92685 GCA_026770625.1 Nicotiana glauca
AGTTGTCTAGGTATACACTAAAGTTCGACAGTTCAAAGATATCAAATCTACCGATTGACCGAGTATAACCGACATATGTTCACTACGGAAAGTTCAAAGGGAAACCTACTTATCCAAATGCAATTAATCCTTACTTGCAAAAATCACATAGCTTTCATCTATGATCTTTCTTGATACAGCCATTCCCATTCATGTGGGGGATTGTTGGACTTTAAGCCATTGGGCTTTAAAGTAGAAGAAGTGTGAATTGAAAATGGAGGGAAAATGAAAATTTGAAGAAGTGAATTTTTGTCTTGCACTTTGTCCCTCATTGGTGAGGGACAACCACATTTGTGTGCTTATATATAGAATCACTTCTTAAATCTCTTAAAAGAAGTTGAAGAGAATGAACCCTCATGCCGTCGTCATCGCTCACTCGACTCGGCTTCGGCTTTGGCTTTGGATTTGGATTTGAATTTGTCAAATGATCGATCGATAAGATTATTTTTGGACAAAAGTTATTTAATAATTAATTAAATTCCAAATCATTGCTGAAAATATGACAGAACCCTAATGAAGGTTCAGAGGGCCTCTCTGGTCGCGGTTCTGCCGCGAACCGCGACAGGCAGATTCAGAGAACCTCTCTGACCGCGGTTCTGCCGTGACCGCGGCAGGCAGCATATTCTTCTGAAAAGGCACCTTTTCAAGACACCTCTTCTGATAATTGCCTATAAATTCTGAGGCATGGCTCCATTTTCTAGACACAAAAAATACTCCAGAACTTCTTTCTTTCTGAATATACTGCATCCTAATTCGCAGTCTCTCTTTCTCAAATTCGTAAGTGTGATTTTGCTCCGTTCTTTGAGTTCGTTGGTATCCTGCAGTTTGTATTGCCACTGTTGTAGGAAGGTTTATTCCGTTTTATCCTGGGAGGATTTAATCCAATACATTGGCAACATTTGAGGGGGTTAAAATAGCTTAAGGATACACAAGAAACTTGTGGACTCAGAATATTTCTGATTCTCTACTATTTTCCAGATTTCTTTAATTCTCCTAACAGTTTTTCTGATTTTTGGTTTAACACAGTAACGCTCACATAAACAACCTCAATATGAGCAAAGAGATTTTGATGAAGGGTTGAGGTAGAGGTTCAAAAAGTTACCTCAGCTATAAGAATTTAGATGGAGGAAAAGTTGTCTGAAGCTACCTTAGCTATATTTAATAAAATATCTTTCAATATAAAATAAAAATCTTATGTGGTTTTGTCTTAATTTGTATTTTATGTTAATTAATTTTCTAAATATTAAATTTTGTAATCTATCAAAGTAACCAATCTAGTATTTTTCCGCAGGTTAACACAATCAAGAAAATTGGAGTTACTAAAGTAGGCACAAAGAAAAATTTAGTAAGTTTGAAAAATTATAAGATACTTTTTCCTCTCTTTTCTTTTGCCTTATTTTCGTTCTTTTCTTTTTTCAGTTGCTGCTATTATACCTATTATACAGTATGTTTATTTTTTAGAATCTCAATCTGTTGTTTTTGGTATCCTACTTTGTTATAGTCGAAGAGAAAAGAATTCCCTTTATTATATAGTTATAATTTTTTTTCTATATGACTTCTTCTGCAGCATTTTTGAAGGAGAATTACTAGCAATGAAAAGCTTGACTCGTGGAGAAGTGGTTTCAAAAAGTTTTGTTGCGGGATTTAGTCTAGAGGTTAAGGGAATTCATTCTAAAGTGATAATAATGTAGTTACATGTTAAAATTACTGTCTTTTGTGATTTAGCTGGATTTGAATTTTACTTGAGAACAAATCATTTAATTTGGCATCATCTATTTGTACAAAGTACTTCTTAGATTGCTACTTTTTTCTTTAGTTATAATAGGGATTAGTTGAAGGTTGAATTTTTTAGATATACAAATTGAATTTAAAGTGTTATGATAAAACTAAATAGGGGATTATTTATAATAATTTAAAAAATTTGGTACAGATGTTAATTTAAATGTTGGAATTTTTAATATGACATTTTAAAAAGTCATGAAAAAAGTCACTAATCATTTTTGACAGTCATGTAAATATAAATACAATATTTTCATAAATGTCGCAAATTTTCTTACTGACATTTTTTAAAAGTTAAAAGTAAATGTCGGAAATTTGTTACTGACATTTACCTAAATATCGTAAAATAAATGTCGTAAATTTCTTATTGACATTTACTTAAGTGTCGTAAACTAAATGTCGTAAAATTCTTAAGGACATTTACCTAAATGTCGGAAAATAAACGATATTGAAATTTACGACATTTGATGCCAATGTAAAATAAATATCGATAAATTAATTTGCGACATTTAAGAAGCTTAATATGACATTTAATAAATGTCATCGCACATTCATTATTTTGTAGTGGCTTTTGCTAGCGGTAAGGGTGAAGTTAACGAAAGTATAACAACAACAACAACGGAAAGTATAACGGTTGGTAAATGCGGACTATTTCCTTACAGGGTTAAAATCTGGCCCTTTTCCCTACTCAATTGATTATGACCTTTTTTTACTGGTCAGAAATATAAAGCTTAAACCATTTTGTTGAACTGTGTGCAGTAACGCAAGTGTTTTAGTCTCATAAAGTCATTTGGTTTGGGTTCCATGCAATGGCTGATTTGTGACAACTGTGCTTCAGAGTACATTTCTCTTAGGACCTTTACCTAAATCATGAATTAAAAAAGGGACTTTTGATTTGTATATTGTCAAGAGCTAGTAAAAAGAAGCCTATCACATTATGGACTTGCCATTGCACCTGTGACTAATACCATAGATATATGGTTTGAAAATGTTCAGATTCTGCATTTTAAAATGTCTGAATTGTTGGTAGAGAACAATGAACAATCTGAACCATTCAGACCTCAATTCTTTGCTCTTTTTTCCCTACTTATTACACTGTATACTTTCCAACTAAATGAAACCATTCACACTGCATCTCTACCTCTTGTTATTTAGGGCCATCCATATGAATATTAAAACAATCACAGAATGCATTCTCCAATTGTAAGCCACTGAAGCCATTTAGTTGTCAAAAAGAATAACAATTTGAATAGTATATAACTAGAACCTGCTGAAAAATATAATCAGGGTAGATAAATAATAGTACATGGAAGATTGGAAGGTAACGGATGAGTCCCAAAATATTAGTATTTCATTTTCCTCTCCCTCCGCTAATCTCAAACCCGGAGAGGAGAAATTCTATTTTCCAACTTTCCTTCTGTTTTTTGTTACTTTTCCCCTGGATTCCATCACAGAATTAGCGACATAACTATGATATATAGAATGACTCAAGGGCAGCTCTAGGGTAAGGCAAGTCAAGCTCTTGCCTTAGGCTCCAAAAATAAGAAGCACTACTAATATTATTATATAATATATATTCCATAATTTATATTTATATAATTATTAATAAAAGATTTTAAATTTTAATAATTTTTAACATTTGATTGACGTAAGATTGAGTGAGTTAAATGGATAAATTTTTCTTACTAAATTAAATAATATGTTTACCTTCTCATCAATTTTATTTTCTTTCTTTATGTATGGTCTTTTTAATGGTTCTGACGAATTTTTTATTATATTTCAACTCCAATTCTCTAAATTAACTATTCCTTTTGTCACATTTAATTGATCCACACACCAGAAAGTAAGTTCTTTTGTGTCTCATCTTTTATAACTGAAAAATCCTCGAGGCAAATGTCACAAGGTTCAAAACATGGTGAATAATAGGCTCACCTTTTACCATTTTTACTTAAGGAAAGAATTCAATACCATATGACGCGCGCCTAACTTATACATCAGAGTTGCGCTCTCGACACTATATCAAAGCCATGTAGTTTTTTTTTTTGTGTCTCAATATTATATGGATTTTATAAAAGACGTTTCAGGGTCTTTTTAATATATTTTGGTTTAGGCCACTAGTTTTGTTGAGCCGTCACTCAGTGACAATCAATGATTATTTACAGACTACTTCCCACTATAAACGCACTGTTCAACCAGCTTTATTAATTCACCTTTGGTAACTGAATGACACACTCACTGCCTATAATGCTTTTGTCATTGTTTCCTTATATTAAGTGAGACTCTATAAATTTGATTGAGAATGTCCGGGGTTGATAAGTGGCCAGTAGGAGTGTCACGACCCGAATTTTCCACCACCGGGGTCGTGATGGCGCCTACTATCGGAGCTAGGCAAGCCAACTATTTAAACATTTCACAAAGTTTTTATCTAGAACAATATGATAAACTGAAATAAATACTCAAAATATGCGGAAGACTTTTAACAAAAACGATATCAAAATGCGGAAGTTTAAAACATATCTCTACCCAGTATCTGGTGTCACCACTCATGGACTACTAAAGAGTACTAAAAACATCAGTCTGAAAGAAAATACACAAGAGTCTGTCTCGATACAAATAAACAAACTGAAATAACATAGATGAGACTCCGAGCCAGCGGACGTCACCTAAGCTACCTAAGAGTCTCTGGACTGAAGGTCGGCTCCCAGTCTAGAACTGCTACGGTGGTCCGTATGCTGCCTCCTGATCTGTGCAAAAAAAGGCACAGAAGTGTAGCATTAGTACAACCGACCCCATGTGCTGGTAAGTGCCTGGCCTAACCCCGGCGAGGTAGTGACGAGGCTAGACAGGACCTACCACAAACAACCTGNGAACAATATACTCAGTCTATATTCTCGTTGTTGCGCGCAACCCGATCCTCAACATTTAACACCGTTGCGGCGTGCAGCTCGATCCTCGATAATTAATCCGTTGCGGCGTGCAACCCTATCCTCAACATTTAGTACTGTTGCGGCGTGCAACCCGATCCTCAATATTTACCAACAAAACTCACCCATCATCATTCACAACTCAGGTGCGAGGGGAGTAACATAAAAAAAATACATAAGTCCCAACGAGGGAATATATCTAACAACTCAAATATCCCGGCAAGGGAGTGTTCAATTTATACTAAAATCTCGGCAAGGGAGTATTCAATTTATACCAAAATCCCTACAAGGGAGTATTCAATTTATACCAAAATCCCGGCAAGGGAGTGTTCAATTTATACCAAAATCCCGGCAAGGGATCAATCACAACTCCTTTCAATACTTTCATCTATTACTGAATGGTATTTATCATTCGAGCCAATGCTCCAAAGTATTAATATTTCATGATTTATCCTCAAACTCTTCACATTATGTAGTTATCATTAATTAGCTTAGAAGAGTTTTAAATTATCTCAAAAACAAGTACAAACACGGACCCACGATCATGCTAGACTCCGGTGTATAGACACTCGTCACCACGCCTATACAACACACTCGATCATTTAGCAAATAGCAATTTGTAATACTCTAATCATATTCCCTCAAGCCAAAGTTAGATCAAACACTTACCTCGGTCCGAAAATAGCAATCAAGCCTCTAACACCATCTTTCCTCTAGAATCCAACTCTGAAACAACGATATCTAGCCATAATTAGTTCAATATTATCAATAATGGCTCAAAAATACAATCCCATAGCCTAGAAATAGAATTCTCATCATTCTTCCAAAAATAGCAAAAATCCGACACCAGACCCACATGGTCCAAACTCGAGGCTCGGACCAAATTTCAATCACCCATAACCCCACGAGTTCAAATATATAATTTGTTTTAAGATTCGACCCCAAATTGAGGTTGAATCACTCAAAATTCCCGGAGCCCTAGTTCTACCCCAAACCCTTAATTTCTACCCTAAATTACATGTTTTAGGCCTAGGATTTCAATAGATGATGATGGAAAATGAAGAAAATGAGTTAAACAATACTTAACCCGAGAAGCTTTGGTGAAGAGATGCTCTAAAAATCGCCTAGAAGCTTTGGAGAAGAAAGGGTTCTTGTTTTGATGAAAATTTCCCGTCACTGTTCTGTTTTGGACATTTTAAATAACTGGGCAAAATTACCCTTCACGTTCGCGGGAGCAAGGTCGCGTTCGCGAAGAGTTGACTTAACAGACCATCGCGTTCGCGATGAGAAGGATGCGAACGCGAAGAGAAAGACTAGGGGGGTCCAGGGAATTGACCTACGCGAACGCGTTAGCCTGTACGCAAACGCGATGGGAAGGGACTGGGGACCTACGCGAACGCAGTCCAGTCATCGCGAACGCGAAGAAGAAAAGAGGGCTGGAACCTTAGAGTTCCATAACTCTACGCGAACGCGAACAAGTGATGCAAACGCGATGAAGGATGAAGCTGAAGCTTCGCAAACGCGAGAGGCATAGCGCGAACGCAAAGAAGAAAATCACTGAGCACCTGTTGCAGATTTTCTGCAATTCCACTAAGTTCCAAAACCACCCCGAACACCTCCAAAAATACTCCCGAGCCCTCCGGGCTCCTAGCGATCAAATCGCTAAAATAACATCAAAATCAAAGAATCAACCCTCAAAACTCAAAATTTTTATTTCAAAGTTCATAACTTCCAAAATTCTTTTACTGGGGTTCTGGACCACGGATTTCGATTCCGGGCACATGCCCGAGTCCCATATTTTTCTACGGACCTCCCGGTATAATCACATCATGGGTCCGGGTCTGTTTACCCAAAATATTGACCAAAGTCAACTATATCAATGTTAATATCATAGTTCTTCAAATTGTTTTTACAGAATTCACATATTTTAACATAAAAACTTTCCGGCTTCGCGCCCGGACTGCGCACACAAATCGAGGAAACTAAAAATGAGGTTTTCAAGGCCTCACATTCTCCACCTCTAAAACAGCCGTTCGTCCTCGAACGGACAAAAGAAAGAAGTACCTGAGTTAGGAAATAGATGAGGGTAACAGCTCCGCATATCGGACTCGGACTCCCAAGTCAATGCCTCGGGATGCTGACCTCTCCACTGGACACGCACTGAAGGAAAACTCTTCGATCTCAACTATCGAACCTGCCGGTCTAGAATTGCTACCGGCTCCTCCTCGTAAGACAGATCCTTGTACAACTGGATAGTTCTGAAATCTAACACGTGGGTAGGATCGCCGTGATACCTCCGAAGCATAGACACATGAAACACTGGATGCACGGCTGACAAGCTAGGTGGCAAGGCAAGTCTGTAGGCCACCTCTCCCACACGATCAAAAATCTCAAATGGGACAATGAACCTAGGGCTAAGCTTGCCCTTCTTCCCAAATCTCATCACGCCCTTCATAGGCGATACACGGAGCAATACTCGCTCACCAACCATGAATTCTACATCTCGAACCTTGCGATCCGCATAACTCTTTTGCCACGACTGAGCCGAACGAAGCCTGTCCTGAATGATCTTGACCTTATCCAAGGCCTCCTAGACTAAATCTGTACCCAACAACTAAGCCTCTCCCGGCTCAAACCATCCAAATGGAGACCGACATCACCTACCATACAATGCCTTATAAGGAGCCATCTGAATACTAGATTGGTAGCTGTTGTTGTAGGCGAACTCTGCTAAAGGTAGAAACTGGTCCCAAGAGCCTCCAAAATCAATAACATAGGCTCGGAGCATATCCTCCAATATCTAAATAGTCCTCTCGGACTGACCGTCTGTCTGAGGATGCAATGTTGTGCTCAACTGAACCTGGGTGCCTAATTCCTGCTGAACTGCTCTCCAAAAGCGCGAGGTAAACTACGTACCCCGATCCGAAATAATGGATGTTGGCACACCATGAAGGCAAACAATCTCTCGGATGTAGATCTCAGCAAGTCTCTCTGATAAATAGGTGGTGGCAACAGGAATGAAATATGCTGAGTTGGTCAGCCTATCAACAATGACCCAAATGGCATCAAACTTCTTCCGGGTCACCGGAAGTCTAGTAACGAAGTCCATGGTAATCCGCTCCCACTTTCACTCGGGAAGCTCATTCCTCTGAAACACACCACCAGGCCTCTAATGCTCATACTTGACCTGCTGACAATTCAAACATCGAGCCACATATGCAACAATGTCCTTCTTCATCCTACGCCACCAATAATACTGCCGCAAGTCCTGATACATCTTCGCGGCGCTTGGGTGAATAGAATACCGAGAACTATGGGCCTCCGCTAAGATCAACTCTCGAATACCATCGACATTGGGAACAGATATTCGCCCCTGTAACCTCAAAACACCATCCACATCTAAAGTCACCTTCGTGGCACCTCCACACTGTACAGTGTCTCTCAGGACACATTAATGAGGATCATCAAACTGCCGATCACAGATACGCTCCAATAATGAAGAACGAGCGACAGTGCAAGCTAAAACTCGGCTAGGCTCAGAAATGTCCAACCTCACAAACCGATTGGCCAAGGCCTGAATATCCTAAGAAAGCGGTCTCTGGCTGACCGGAACATAAGCAAGACTACCCATGCTGGCTGACTTCCTACTCAATTCATCCGCCACCACATTGGCTCTCCCCGTGTGGTACAAAATCGTAACATCATAATCCTTTAATAGCTCTAACCATCTCTGCTGCCTCAAATTCAACTCTTTCTGCTTGAACAAATATTGTAGACTCTTGTGATCAGTGTACACCTCACACGTCACGCCATATAAGTAATGCCTCCAAATCTTCAACGCATGAACAATGGCTGCCAACTCTAGATCATGGACTGGGTAGTTTTTCTCGTGAATCTGCAACTGCCTCGAAGCATAAGCAATGACCCTGCCATTCTGCATCAATACTGTGCCAAGCCCAATACTGAAAGCATCACAATAAACAATATAAGGCCTAAACCTGAGGGCAAAACCAAGATAGGTGTCGTAGTCAGAGCTGTCTTGAGCTTCTGAAAGCTCTCCTCGCACTCGTCCGACCACTGGAACTAAGAACCCTTCTGGGTCAACCTGGTCATCGGGGCTGCTATAAATGAGAATCCCCTCACAAATCGCCGATAATAACCGGCTAACCCCAAGAAGCTCCGAATCTCAGTAGCTGAAGCTGGTCGAGGCCAATTCTTGACTGCCTCAATCTTCTTCGGGTCTACCTGAATGCCCGCTGCTGATACTACATGACCCAGAAATGCAATTGAACTCAACCAGAACTCGCACTTTGAGAACTTGGCATACAACTGGCTATCCTTCAGAGTCTGAAGAACCACTCTGAGGTGCTGCTCGTGCTCCTCCTGACTGCGGGAGTACACAAGAATATCATCAATGAAAACTATCACGAACAAGTCCAAATAAGGCATGAACACCGGGTTCATCAACTCCATAAACGCTGTTGGGGCATTGGTCAACCCAAATGACATGACCAAAAATAATGCCTGTACCGAGTGCGAAATGCTGTCTTAGGGACATCAGATGCCCTAATCCTCAACTAGTGATAACCTGACCTCAAATCTATCTTTGAAAATACCTTCACACCATGCAACTGGTCAAACAAATCATCAATCCTCGGCAGTGGGTACTTGTTCTTTATTGTCACCTTGTTCAACTGTTGGTAATCAATGTACATTCTCATCGATCCATCCTTTTTCTTCACAAATAGAACTTGCGCACCCCAAGGAGAAACACTAGGCCTGATGAAGCCTTTCATAAGCAAGTCTTGCAACTTATCCTTTAGCTCCTTCAGCTCTGGCGGGGCCATACGATACGGCAGAATAGAAATGGGTTGCGTGCTTGGGGCCAGATCAATACAAAAATCAATATCCCTGTCGGGAGGCATACCCGGCAGGTCTAAAGGAAAAACCTCTAGAAACTCCTGAACAATAGGAACTGAATCAATAGAAGGAACCTCCGCACTGTAATCGCGAACATATGACAAATAAGCTAAACACCCCTTCTCGACCATGCGTCGAGCCTTAACATATGAAATAACATTGTGGGTGGCATGTCCTGGGGTCCCTCTCCACTCCAATCAGGGCAAGTCTGGTAAAACCAAGTTCACGGTCTTGGCGTGACAATACAAGATCGCATGATACGGGAACAACCAATCCATCCCCAATATAACATCAAAATCAACCATGTCTAAAAGCAATAGATCAACACGTGTCTCAAGACCCTCAAATGCCACTACACAGGAACGATGAACTCTGTCGACCACTATAGAATCACCCACTATCGTGGATACATATACAGGAATGCCCAAGGCATCACTAGGCATAGCCAAGTAGGGAGCAAAATAAGACGACACATATGAATACGTGGAACTAGGGTCAAATATCACTGAAGCATCCCTGTCACAGACCAAAATAGTACCTATAATAACTGCACCGAAAGACTCATCCTCTGGCCTGGCTACAATGCATAACACCGGGGCTGGGCCCCACCTCCCAGAATAGCATCTCTAGGGCGATCAACTACTGGCTGACCTCTGCCTCTACCGGTCCGAGCTCCACCTCTACGGTCCCTACCTCCACCTCTATGATCCCTACCTCCGCCTCTAGCTGGCTGGGCAGCCTGTGGATCACCTGCTGCCTAAATCATGGGGCGAGGACCCTGCTGCTGTGACCGAGAACCCCTCATCCTCGGGCAATATCTCCTGATGTGGCTGAGACCTCCACACTCATAACACCCAGCTGAATGTGGAAACTGAGAAGACTGGTGCTGACCGTGACGCCCTAAATGACCTCCTCGAAGGCTCTGAAGCGGTAATGCACTAATGGGTTGCTAATTAGAGTAGTGCTGCTGAGAACCGCTACTGCCCGCGGTACCATGTGAAACCTGAAGCGCAGACTGAAAGGGCCACTGAGGGTGGCCTCTGTCATATGAATCCCTACCTCTAGATGAGGTACCGCTGAACCTAACAGAATGACGAGGCCTCTTATCTGACCCTTGACTACCTCCCCGAGCGAGTGCCATCTCTACTCGGCGGGCCGCATTAGCCGCCTCCTGAAAGAAAATATCACTACCAACTCCCATGGCCATCTGAAGACAGATCGGATGAATCAACCCATCAATGAATCTCCGGACCCTCTCTCGCTCTGTAGGGAGTATCACATCTGCATGGCATGCCAAATCAACAAATCTAGTCTCATATTGTGTAACTGTCATGGAGACCTACTGGAGGCGCTCAAATTGCCTACGAAGTGCCTCCCGTTGAGTGATGGGGAGAAACTTCTCCAAGAATAACTCCGCAAACTGATCCCATGTCAAAGCTGGAGACCCTGCTGGTCTAGATAGGCAATAATATCTCCACCAAGTCTTGGTGGATCCTGCAAGCCTGAAGGTGCAAAAATCGACCCCGTTGGTCTCCACTATACCCATGGTCCTGAGAATCTCATGACAACTGAATAGAAAATCCTGGGGATCCTCTGATGAAGCACCGCTGAAAGTGGTGGTGAAAATCTTGGAGAATCGATCAAGTCTCCACAAAGCATCCGAAGACGTGACCGCTCCATCACCGGCCTGAGCTGTAATACCTGTCTGAGATGCCACTACGGGTTGAACCACTGGGACCTGAGTCCGGGGAGCTACCTGCTCCGGAGTACGTGTAGCAGGAGTCTGAACCCCTCCTCAAGTCTGAGAAGTGGCTGGTGCTACTGGCAGCAAACCCACTCTAGTGACACTGTCCATAAATCCTGCTATACGGACGAGAGCATCCTGGAGATCTGGGGGAAACATAACCCCTCCTTGGACCTGAGCTGGGCCCACTGGAGCTGTTGGGGATGGAACCTCCTTATCAAAGTCAATATGAGGCTCCACCTCTGGAACTGCTACCTGGGGCTGAGCCCTGCCCCTACCACGGCCTGTGGCACGGCCTCGGCCCCTACCCCTCGCGAGAGCTGCTACTGGGGGCTCGGCCTACTATGCGGTAGAAGAAGAAGAACGTGTTCTTGCCATCTGCGAAAGAACAGAGTAGAAGGACAATCAGTATTTGAGAAACAGATTCTCACGATAAGAAAGAACAAAAGTGAAATGTTTCCTAACTCTGTAGCCTCTGGGGGATAAATATAGACGTCTCCGTATCGATCCCTCAGACTCTACCGAGCTTGTCCGTGAGTTGTGAGACCCAAGTAACCTAGTGCTCTGATACCAACTTGTCACGATACGAATTTCCCACCACCGGGTTCGTGATGGCGCCTACTATCGGAGCTAGGCAAGCCAACTATTTAAACATTTCACAAAGTTTTTATCTAGAACAATATGATAAACTGAAAGAAATACTCAAAATGTGAGGAAGACTTTTAACAAAAACGATATCAAAATGCGGAAGATTAAAATATATCTCTACCCAGTATCTGGTGTCACCACTCACGGACTACTAAGGATTACTAAAAACATCAGTCTGAAAGAAAATACACAAGAGTCTGTCTCGATACAAATAAACAAACTGAAAGAACATAGATGAGACTTCGAGCCCGCGATGTCAGCTAAGCTACCTAAGAGTCTCTGGACTGAAGGTCGGCTCCCGGTCTAGAACTGCTGCGGTGGTACGTATGCTGCCTCCTGATCTATATACAAAAAGGCACAGAAGTGTAGCATCATCACAACCGACCCCATGTGCTGGTAAGTGCCTGGCCTAATCCTAGCGAGGTAGTGACGAGGCTAGACAGGACCTACCACAAACAACCTGTATAGATATATATACAATAACAGGAGAATACGCTAATATAAACAGTTAAAAGGGGAGGGAAGCATGCTGGGCGTTACAACAGTTCAAATATAGAAATCGGCTAACAAGAGTGAAAACTGAGCAAATAATAACTGATAAAGAAATACCAGAAAGCTCGACACACAGAACAATATACTCAGTCCATATTCCCGTTGCGGCGCGCAACCCGATCCTCATCGTTTAACACCGTTACGGCGTGCAACCCAATCCTCGACGATTAATCCGTTGCGGCGTGCAACCCGATCCTCAACATTTAGTACCGTTGCGGCGTGCAACCCGATCCTTAATATTTACCAAAAAATCTCACCCAACATCATTCGCAACTCAGGTATGAGGGGAGTAACATAAAAAAAAATACAAAAGTCCCAACGAGGGAATATATCTAACAACTCAAATATCCCGACAAGGGAGTGTTCAATTTGTACCAAAATCCCGGCAAGGGAGTATTCAATTTATACAAAAATCCCGGCAAGGGAGTGTTCAATTTATACCAAAATCCCGGCAAGGGATCAATCACAACTCCTTTCAATACTTTCATCTATTACTCAATGGTATTTATCATTCGAGCCAATGCTCCAAAATATTAATATTTCATGATTTATCCTCAAACTCTTCACATTATGTAGTTATCATTAATTAGCTTAGAAAAGTTTCAAATTATCTAAAAAACAAGTACAAACAAGGACCCACGGTCATGCTAGACTCTGGTGTATAGACACTCGTCACCATGCCTATACACCGCACTCGATCATTTAGCAAATAGCAATTTGTAATATTCTAATCCTATTCCCTCAAGCCAAAGTTAGATCAAACGCTTACCTCGGTCCGAAACTAGCAATCAAGCCTCTAACACCATCTTTCCTCTTGAATCTAACTCCGAAACAACGATATCTAGCCATAATTAGTTTAATATTATCAATAGTGTCTCAAAAACACAATCCCATAGCCTAGAAATAGAATTCTCATCATTCTTCCAAAAATAGCAAAAATCCGACACCAGGCCCACATGGTCCAAACTCGAGGCTCGGACCAAATTCCAATCGCCCATAACCCCACGAGTTCAAATATATAATTTGTTTTAAGATTCGACCCCAAATTGAGGTTGAATCACCCAAAATTCCCAAAGCCCTAGTTCTACCCCAAACCCTTAATTTCTACCCTAAATTACATGTTTTAGGCCTAGGATTTCAATAGATGATGATGAAAAATGAAGAAAATGAGTTAAACAATTGCCTAGAAGCTTTGGAGAAGAAAGGGTTCATGTTTTTGATGAAAATTTCCTGTTACTGTTCTGTTTTGGACATTTTAAATAACTAGGCAAAATTACCCTTCGCGTTCGCGGGAGCAAGGTCGCGTTTGGGAAGGGTTGACTCAACAGACCATCTCGTTCGTGATGAGAAGGATGCGAATGTGAAGAGAAAGACTAGGGGGGTCCAGGGAATTGGCCTACGAGAACGCGTTAGCCTGTACGTGAACGCGATGGGAAGGGACTGGGGACCTACACAAACGCGGTCCAGTCATCGCGAATGTGAAGAAGAAAAGAGGGCTGGACCCTTAGAGTTCCATAACTTGTTCGTGAACATGTGAACGTGATGAAGGATGAAGCTGAAGCTTCGCAAACGCGAGAGGCATAGCACGAACGCGAAGAAGAAAATCACTGAGCACCTGTTGCAGATTTTTTGCAATTAGACTAAGTTCCAAAGCCACTCCGAACACCTCCGAAAACACTCTCGAGCCCTTGGGGCTCCCAACCAAATACACATACTAACTCAATATCATCCTACGAACTTGCTCGAGCGATCAAATTGCTAAAATAACATCAAAATCAAAGAATCAACCCTCAAAACTCAAAAGTTTTATTTCAAAATTCAAAACTTCCAAATTTCCCATTTTTAGTCCGAAACACGTCAAACGACGTCCGCTTTTAACCAAACTTTACAGATTGCGCTTAACGCATATTTAAGACCCGTACCGGGCGTCGGAACCAAAATACGATCCCAATACCTATATTTTCTAGCTCATTTTCATTTTTATTTTTCCTTAATAATTTCAGAAAATAATTTAACAGAAAAATTTTTTTACCGGGGTTCTGGGCCTCGGATTTCGACTCCGGGCACATGCCCGAGTCCTATATTTTTTTACATACCTCCCGGGACAATCACATCACGGGTCCGGGTCCGTTTACCCAAAATATTGACCAAAGTCAACTATATTAATATTAATATCATAATTCTTCAAATTTTTCACAGAATTCACATATTTTAACATAAATACTTTCCGGCTTCGCGTCCGGACTACGCATGCAAATCGAGACAACTAAAAATGAGATTTTTAAGGCCTCAAAAATGCGGAAAAAGAGAGAAATACGGTGATGACCCTTTGGGTCGTCACAAGGAGACTAGTAAAGCCTTGATTTTAGGTCCCCAAAAATTTTCAATAATGGATTTTATAATTTTATTTCAAATTAGACAATATTAATGTTTGTATAAAAAAAATAAAAGAAATAGAAAAAAATGTGAAAAAATAAAAAGAAAAGAAACGTGTCTACACTTAAACAGTAAAAATATTTTTAAAACTTTGAATTAAATTACTTAAAATCTTCCTAAAATAGTAAATATATTTTTTACAATAATATCAAAGGTAACATATTGCATACATGTCTAACATCTCATTTATTTAAAGTTGTCCTTTCAAATATAAATAATAATATTACTATGTGAAGTTAAAGACTTTATGTCATTTAAGAATATATACTATAAACAACAAGTATGAAAAAAATGGCAAGATTAATTTTTTTTTTTGCATATATGTGTGTACTTATTAAAATTTGGCTTTAGGCCACTAATTTTATGAAGCTGCCCTTGAGAAAGAGGTCCATTATCAATATACAATCAATATTGTACTACTAACATAATTAGTTTCGAATATGTTATTTTCATTTTTAATGTTTATGACTTTAATATGCTTGTCGTTTCAACATAAATCAGACAAAAATAAGCGCTTCTATCTTACGAAGTATTCACACATATAGAAATTTCAGATTAATTGGGAGGAGAGATTTGCTCCAAATGATATCAAGTCTACTTTATTTTTTAATACCACACAAGCCACAAATTTTCAGCAACCATAAGCACACTTATAGACACTCTACTAACTACAGTACATACTACCTACTTATATTGATATAGGATAAGGAATTGAAAATTTGATTCCAACCCTCAAGATTGGCAAGATGTGGAAGAAGAACGTTGCCATTCATGTCAAAATAATGGATGTCTTTATTATGACCAATACCAGCCTCCTAAAGCTGATCGAAAGGGTAGGGTTCGTGTGATGACCATGCCGTCCATGAATAGTAAAGTCATATGGCAAATAACCTAGAATCGCCTATGTATCTTCTATCCAACACGACATCAAATTCTAACTCATGATCATCCATCATATCCCCAATTACCAACCCAATAGCTGCCCTTTCGTCTTCTTCAGTTACCGTCATCCTATTTAGACGTTGTAAGAATTGAATCAATGATGTTTCAGATGGATTTAACATACTAGAAGAAAGTAAGGATATGATGACATTTATTTAGTGACATTTGTAATAAATATCGAAAAATAAATAAATTTCTCGACATTTATGAGAAAATATAGTAAAAATAACGATATTTGTGACAAAATTTATAAAAATAACTACATTTGAATCAAAGTGTAGAAAAAATAATGACATTTGATTAAAAATATCGTAAAACAATCACATTTTGTATTAAATGTCATAAAAATAATAAAATTTGATGCAAAATGTCATAAAAACACCGGCATTTGATATAAAAAGTCAAAAAGATTGTGACATTTATTTTAAATGTCATATTATTAGTGGGTAATTACCAACATTTACATTAATTTTAAATCATTGTTTGTCTAGAAGAAAAAAAAATACTATTTTTATTTAATACTATATTTTTTGGTACTGTGATAATTACCCACAGAACAGATGAGTTCTCTTATTATTAATTAACATTTTAAAAGGCTTTTCGGGACTCGCTGGCCTTAGGGTGCGACACTTGTAAAATAAAATGAGATTCACGTGTGGAGTTTAGTTTTGTGAGGCTTACATACGCTCAAGTGCCTAATTATGCACTATTTTGTAACGCTTGGGTGACCAAAAAATTCCTATGTAAACTATGAGTTAAATTTCCTAATTACTATTATTGACTGTCACACCTCCTTTTTTTTTTACGAGTTTTAATACACCCCGTGAAGGGTGCAAAGGAGTTTTTCCAATTAAATGACAGCCGGAACGAGATTTATTATTATTTATTCAGAGTCGCCACTTGGGATATTAATGGTGTCCCAAGTCACCGATTGAATCCCGAACCGAGGAAAATATGACTCTGTTAACAATCCGCGAACTAGAAATCCGGATAAGAAATTCTGCTAACCCGGGAGAAGGTGTTAGGCATTCACGGATTCCGTGGTTCTAGTACGGTCGCTCAACTGTTGTATTTGATTTTATCTGATTTCCATACAAGTTCTATTTTTTATGTGTCTTTTATTAGTAATCTGCTTTTATTATATATATTATTTATTTTTATTTTTTACAAGAATTACAACGTCGTGAAAATGTATCTCGAATCACGCCGCACCAGTACGCCCGTGACTTTTAACACATTTTGACTTCGTTGAGATTTGGATTTGGGTCACATAAATGTGCACCCGTATTTAGGAAGGTAATATTATTAACATACGCACCTAAAGCGACTACGTGTTTATTATCTTTGGGGAAGACCGTGAAATTCGTTAAACTGTTCTCCCAATTTCTAAGTATTTTTTATTAAGTAATTAATGAGGGCCCCACAATTGTGTATTTTTATTTGGTGAGGCTCGTCTCATTTTATTTATTAAAGGCCAATCTAAAGCAAGCTAAAATTTTCTATTTTTGTGTTATTTGTCTTTAAAGGTTAATTAATTCACGAATATAAATTCGGGCCTCGAATTCAAGTCCGAATTCAAACAAAAGGGTAAAGCCTTTTCGCTTGAACCCGCAACCTAACTCAATACCCAATTTTATATTTATGAGTTAATTTCCCATATTCCTGTTTTGATTATTTTTTGGGACTAGATGACATCTTTGTCTAATTATATGGGCCTTATTGTTGAGCCCAGGTTTTATTACTCATGGGTTTTCTAGCTTTAGCTCATGAATAAGCCCAAACAGTTATACACAAAACAATTAAATTCTTCAATTGGAATAGTCAATAGAAATGTTCAAATCTAGTATATATCAAGCTACTTCTAATTTTCGTTTTCTACGATTCGCATTGGTGAATGCCTTTCAGAGAAAAGAAAAAAAACCACACTGTATTTTGCCTACCATTGGACACCAAAAATTGCTATTTTTATTGGTACATGGTTTTTTTATTTATTTTTCGTTGAATCAACATGCTAAATTTAACAGTTAATAATGAATTAATCTGTATGATCGTATTTGTCATTTTTGTTGGCCCTAAATTTAACAATCAATCTTTATGTAACTCAACCAATCATCACTAGATATAACACTTAAGTCATACTTAACAGGTTCTTAATTCAATTGTAACACTGCAATTCGAAGTACTTAACGGGTTCTAATATAATTTGCAATTTAGATTGAACTTTATAGTTTAGTTGTACAGTCCAGCTACAACGGTTTCAACAGTCAAAACAATCCCAATTATGCATTATAGTCTAGTTAAATCAGTACAATTCGATTACAAGCATTTATGTCAATGAAATGATTCCAATACAAACCCAAACAAAACAAAACTAAAAGCTAAATACAATAAACTGTGACTATATTTCAATTATCAAATAAGAAGAGGGCCTTCATCCAAGCTTCAATTTCATCTCAATAACCAAAGGTTTACAAGTGTATACCTAGAAAAATAGGAGAAGAACAATGAGAAATCAGCAGCAATTTCAACAGCAACATCAATATCAATGACAACGAGTAACCAATCAGGGGAATAATTTTCAACTCCAAAATAACTTTTAGCCAATCAATACCAAACCAGCAACATATGATGACCAAATTTCATCTAAGCTGACCCCTGGATATACTCACACTTGTTTTAAAACGACCTCTGATCCTCAAATAACAATTTAGCACCACATAAGCTAAAATGAAGCTGGAATTTCAATGAAACAAGGGTCGTTTTTGGTTTTCTCCTGATTTTTCTATTATTTTTTGGATTTTTGAAAGGAATTCAGATCTAGAAGAGGAAATTGTGAACTCAAATTTGAATTTCAAATCTGGAACTTGACAAATATTTTTGGAGGAATTTTGGGATCCAAAACCTGTGAAAACAAGGCATGTCAATGCCTATTTATAGAAAATTTTAAGGTGCATTTCAGATTTTTATTTTTGCTAATTGGTCCACCTTTATTTTTTTTTTAAACCTCTAATTTCTAATTTGTTGCACAAGCAGGTGCAACTATTTATTTAAAATGTGCACTACTACCCATTCTAGAATGTTCTATCCCTTTACAATTCCTGTTATACCCCTACTTCATTTCAATTTTTACCATTTTTAATGATCCTGCCATTTTCCTATGCCCAAATTACCCCTGAAGTTCCATACAATTACTGCCCATATCTAACCCCATATTATCTGTCCTTCAATTTTCTTTTCTCTTTTTGTTTCTTTATTATGAAAAGCTAATTGTGATTAACAGCTGTAACCAATCTTTCCTAAAATTAATTATCAAACTAATTAAACTAATAAAGTAAGAAAATATTAAAACTAGAAAATAAAATCACTGAATGAACAGAAACAAAAATTAACACTAATCGCAAAACAAAATTTGAAACAAAAAATTAACACTAATCACAAAACAGATTTTGAAACAAAAATTAACACTAATCACAAACAAAAATTAATCAATAGTAATTATCAATTTTAATCAAACGAATAGATTCCAAATCAAATGCAATCGCATTGACGAATCAGCCCTCAATCTGAATCGTAATAATACTTGAAAAACAAACAACGATAACCAGCCAAGAGATCAATCTAGTCTTAAATTAGGAAAACAAAAGATGTTTAAACTAATCCTAAATTGACGAGTCAGTTTTCTAAAGGAAAAATAAAGAAGGGTCTGAAAACCTTACCTATAGAATTTGGAGCAGAGTTTGAAAAATTCGACTTGAGCCTTGGAAGACTACTCGTCTTTATTAAAGAACAAACGAACCATCCTTTTACGACTTGAACCCAATATCGCACTCAAGGGCTTGGCAAACTTAAGTTCTTGGAGGTTCTGCCTTTTTTTTTTATTAGATTCAGACATGTTCTAGTCGATTTGAGGGGTTTTGTTGATAGATTAGGGATCAGGGGGAGAAGTAGATGTTGTATTGTATATTTTGCTGGAGGTTTGGGGTCAGCGCCGCCACCAGAGAAAGTGGGCGGCGCTAGGGTTTGAGGACCTTTGAGCTGTGACTGGTGGAGCTCTGGTTGGGCTTGATGTATAAGAAGTTGATTTTGGTGAGGAGGGGGTTGAGGAGAACATGTGGTACGATTTTGGCAGCATTTGGAGATTAATCACCACCGGACAGCGGTTTCCGGCGACAGAGGCGGCGGTGAAGATGATGACTTAGAAGATGAATCCTAGGTTACAAAAAAATGGTTTTTCGGACATTTTAATTAATATAGAGAAAGGATTGGGGCCATTGGATGAAGGTGAATGGACGATACAGATTAAACGACGTCAAACGATGTCGTTTTACATAGATGGGGCTGGACCGGGTGGGAATACTTGGGCCTGGACGGGTGTGTTAGTATATTTGGGTTCGAGCCCAATTTTGTATTCCATGTCTTTTGTATTTTGTATTTTGTTTCACACTTTGTAACTTTGTATTTATTTTCATCTTTGTATTTTTTTTTGTTTTTTTTTCCTTTTTTTTACATATTTTCTGATTTTATTAAATTGTTAAACTAACTAATTAAATTCTAGAATTTATTTAGTAACTATTTATAGCAATTTCCAATTAAAACACTAAAATGCTATTTTTTGACTTTTCCTTAAATTGTTTTGAAATGAATTAATACTAAAATTGTAAAATTAAAAATTCTAATGCATATGCATATTTTTGTGTTTATTTTTTTTAATATAAATTATTATGCAACTAATTAACACAAAATGCAACCAATTTCAACAAAATTTGTAAAATAATGAAAAATCATTTTGTTTTGGATTTTTAGGAATAATTTGCTTAGTGCAAAAATCACGTGCTCACAGCTGCCCTTCTTTGCCCGGAAACACGAAGAGTTTTCGTGCAAAGACAAGTGAGAAGTAATGAGGAATTTTTGCCCATTCGCATATTTCGTGTGAAGCATTTTGAAAAGTTTGACCGCACTCTGCTTCAGAGGTTGCCTACATATCCCGGGCTAAACAGGAATCAGGTCAGTGTAGTTCAGGAGTGTCTGCTAGCTAGGACTACTAGGAAGCTGTGATTTCGTTGTTGTTGCTGCTGTTACCGCTTGCTGGCCCCCTTATTACACCATGTGAAGATAAAAAGAATCTAGTCTAAGCTATGCTCTATGAGTTACAAAAATCCTATCTATGCCTGGTATCTCTTGTTCTTGTATTTCCTTGATCTTGCATCTTTTATTCTTTCAATGGAATTCTGGCTGTTGCCTTGACTATGTTTTGAAATATGGGTCCATTCTTCAGGTGGACTCCTGCTTGCGATTGCTTGAAAAGGTATTCCTTTGTTCTCCAGATGGGCTCCTGCTTGCGATTGCTTAATTCCCTTATTCTCCAGGTGGGCTCCTGCTTGTGATTACTTTGAGAAAGTGTTCCCTTGTTCTCCAGGCGGGCTCCTGCTTACGACAAAATAGACAACCAACGAAAATTTTCTGCCCCAGTATGGTGACTGGCCATATCATGTTATCAGATATTAAAATTTAAGGCTAGAATTTGGATTATACTTCCCTTGTTTTCCAAGTGGGTGCCTGTTTGTTGTAAAAAGGTATTCCCTTTGTTTTTCTGGTGGGCTCCTGCTTTGAAAAGTATTCCCTTTATTCTTCAGGTGGGCTCCTGCTTACCGACTTTGAAAAATATTCCCTTTGTTTTTCAGGTGGGCTCCTGCTTACTGAATTTGAAAAAAAATATTCCCTTTGTTTTTCAGGTATTCCCTTGTTCTCCAGGTGGGCTCCTGCTTACGACAAAACAGACAACCAAAGAAAATTTTCTGCCATAGTTTGATAACTGGGCGCGTTATGTTACTTAATATTTAACTCAAAGAATAAGACTTGCATTATACTTCCCTCATTCTTCAGGTGGATGCCTGACTGTTGCGCTCGAAATGTATTCCCTTGTTCTTCAGGTGGGTGCCTGCTTTCAAATAAATAGATGGACAAAGAAGATTTTTCTTCCCCAGTTTGGTGGCTGGGCACAGGGATGAGTGTTAAACTGAATTATTTTACCAACTATTATAAGAATTTACAAGCTAAATCCTATTATCCCGAGAGGTCCTGACTATCTCTTCTAAAGGTGTTACTTTCATTGTATTTGTTATCAAATGTCGTAAACTATTCCCCATTATCCAGGAGGGTCCTGAAAGCTTCTAATAATTACGAAACTAACCTATCTCTTCTAAAGGTATTACTACATTATTTTCAAAAGGTCTTAATTACTCCCCATTATCCAGGAGGGTCCTGACAACTTTAATTACGACTTCTACTATATCTTGTTCTCTAAACTGACCTTAAACTGCGTCCCATTATCCAGGAGGTTCCTGACAACTCTTAAATTATCTCTTCTAAAGGTATTACTCCAACTATATTTGTTATCAAAAGGTCTTAAACTACTTCCCATTATCCAGGAGGGTCCTGCCAACTTCTATTACGATTTCTACTATATCTTGTTATCTAAACAGACCTTAAACTACGTCCCATTATCTAGGAGGGTCCTGACAACTCTATTACAACTTTCACTATATCTAGTTCTTAAAACTACGTCCCATTATTCAGGAGGGTCCTGAAACTCTTAAGTAAACTTTAGAACGAACTCGTATTCCTTTTTATACCAAGTTATGTTTCTCATGATTGTTTTTTCCATTTAAACTAAGTTCCATTTTCCAGGAGGATCTTGAGAATTTCCAGTCATACCTATTTAGATGTCGCCTTTCCTTACGGAGAGTTTCTCTGAAGCAAACTTTTCCCCTGTTTCAATCAAAGAAAATTTTATCAATTTAAAATGTGGTGGTTGGTTTGTGGCCTTGAACTTTGATGCCGATTGCTCTCTCACTTCCCATGATAACTGATTTCCTGTTGAATATCTAGCCTGTTTATTGACTATCCATTTCTTTGTCGTCCTTGCCACAGAAAATACCCCTTCTCTGTTCAAACCCGTATCTATTACGGCCTGACATTTACCAATTCTTTGTTTTCATGAATTTCAAAGCATGACAATTGCCATCCCATTCAAAGTATATGTTTCTCTTTCTTGACAGATCCCTCTAGCTTCCGATCTTGAAGTCTCATGTTCCTTCACATTCCATGATAACTAAATCCCAATCGAGGACTTTGTTTGTTTATTGGTTGACCACTTTCTTTATTACCCTTGACATAGAGAATATCTCTGATTCATTCACCACTCCTTCTATCTTTGTTGCATGGTTCATGAATTGATATACACTAAACCCTTGTATTCCAAATGAATATTCAAAGCATGTCAATCGCCACTCCCTCAAGGTGTATATTGTTCTTTCTTGACCTAACCACTGGCCCCGACCTTGCTCCTTCACTTGTCATGATAATTTATTTCATTCGAAGACCTCAATAGTTCCTTGACTGACCATTTCCTTTATCAAAATATGACTCTCCTCTATTCGAACCCCATACTTCTATTTGTTATATTGCTCCCGAATTGACACTTGCCAACCTTTGTGTTTCATATAAACACCAAAGCATTTTAATTGTTACCAACTTCAGTGTACATGTTGCTCTTTTTGATTTAAACCACCAGCCTTGCCCTTGAAGTTTACTGCTCCATCGCTAGCCATGATAACTTTGATTTCTTTTTTGGGAGATCTTGATTGTCATTGATGTCAATCCTATTACGGAAAATTCCTTTGGTCTGTTCAACCTCGCTCTTCCTCTGTTATGTTGTTCATGAAGTGATGTACGCCAATCCTTTGTATTTCCCAAGGATTCCCAAAGCATATTGACTGTTGGCAACTCAATCATGTCTGACGTTATTTCCTGACTTATGACAATTTGATGTGCTAGCCAAATCCCATTTCGTGCAAATTGGAAAGCTTGGTGGCAAATTTTGAAGTCATTTCTTTACTTGTTATGACCCAACAAGCTCAAGAAGAGAGAGTAAAACAAGGTGGGACGAATAGAGTGAAGGAAAATGGAAAGAGACAATTCCTAAAAAGAAACCTGTAAAGTAATGACCCATAGGATGTGGATACCGACTCTAGCAACCTTGACATGCACTTGCAGCCTTTTCTATATAGCAAATCTTATGTTCAGCTCTTGTTGCAATTTTTGCCGTGAAACTGGTCTTCAATACTCCATTTGCCCGATCTTGGTTCATAATCCTTAATCGACTTGTAGTGCCCATAGGGTTTTCACCATCAAGCCTCTCTCATTTTGATCTTTCTCTCAACTCACTGTCACCTTACGGTGCCCGTGAAGGTTTTCACCAATAAGACTCTCTCATTTTGATTTCTCTCATCTTGGAGTCCCGTAGTGGTTCTCATCATCATGACTTTCTAATTCTTCATTTTCCTTTGTTTGGACTGGAGTGTTGCCCCTGATGTGATTCACCTTTGCTCGCTTGACTCGGCATTTCTTGAAGATTGATCGGAAGGTCTTTCTTTGGACTGTAATGTGGCTTTTAGATGGGTTTAGAAAGAAAGGTATAAAGACTCAAAATATTTCAATGTGGGTTCAAAATTACAACTTTCAGAATTACATTTCTTCAACAACCATAACTTCTGCCCCAGTTCAATTCTTGGGGATTCTTGGACTTTTCTTCTGTTGTGACTGAACCTCCTACGTACCCTTTCGGGATCAAGTCAAACGTAGTTCAGGCAACTACATTTGTTATTGCGATGTTTTTCTTCCTTTCATTCTTTTTTTTTCCATCTTCTTTTCTTTTCTCTTTTCTTTTCTTTTCTTCTTTTTCTTTTCTTTTCTTTTTCTTCTCTTTCTTTTCTTTTCTTCTTTTCTTTTCTTTTCTTTCTTTTTCTTTTTTCTTTTCTTTTCTTTTCTTCTTTTCGCTATTTTTCTCTTGTTTCTCCACTTACTTCCCCATCCGATTCTTGAATTTTTTTTGTTGATTCCGAAAGAGGGATACGAAATATAATAAGGCTCAAAGGGGTAACAAAGGATAAAGTGTTTGGGTAGCAGAATAAAATGTCTTCGTCATTCCAATCCTCAAAACATACCAAGTACCGACTACACAGTTAAGACCTTTCAATTGATTCACATATTTGCCTTTTGTATTTGCCGATTCCATTGGTCAATAACCTCGGTACCATGAATGGTCCCTTTAGACTTAGGGCATTCCTACCTTTGGCTTTAAACCGATGAGGCATGATGCATTTCCACATTATTTCTTTATATTCTATTTTCCAGTTTCACTTGATTCAGGCTTCAAAGTATTCCAGTATGTTTTTGTTTCTTCCGAGTACCTTTTCATCTTCAATATTGTTTTATTGCTAAACTGACTTTTAAATCAAGCCGAGAATTATGTGCATTTCATGTCACTAAAATTATCATGAAAATAATTGTAAAATGATTAGAGATGGAGTGACTAGAAATGTCGGGAAATAGAGAATAGTATTAGATTGATTGGTTGAAACAACAAAACGAATAGACTAGACTAGAATTATGAACCTAGATGGCACTAAACAATTTTATTACTAAACAAAGCAAAGTGGAAAGATAGAAGGGTTTGACTCCCAAGACAGTATCCGGATTACAACCCTAAAATAACCTGGACAACAGAAATGACACCAAAATAAACCACCAAAAATCCACTCTGGGTGACTGAGAGATGGAGCGTCTTCCCCAATTGTCACGACCGGCATTTTAGCCACTGAGTTTCACATCAATATTGCCAAAACTATTATTGACTTTGATCAACAAGTTCTCGAGATAAACCACAGGCTCCTTGCCATTGTTACTGACCTCACGTACCCCTTCTCGGATCATTTTTTCTATTTCCCTTTTCAAAGAACGGCAGTCTTCAATGTTATGCCCCTGGACATTAGAGTGATACATGCATCGACTAGTAGGATCAAAGCCTTTCGCTTTTGGGTCTGGAGTATATCCAAGGAGTGGCTTAATCAGGCCAACTCGTTTTAACTTTTCAAACAAGCTTGTGTAGGATTCGCCAATGTGCGTAAAATTATTCCTTTGCCTTTGTTTCTCTCCATGCCTCAGTTTTCCAGTATTATTGAGTGCTTGAAAGTGCTGTACACGAGAGCTTCGGGCTATTAGTGCCTGCTTCTGGGAGTGACTTGGTGGTGGGACAAATGTCCGAATGTTACTTGGTAGATGGGGTGGTTTATGTGGAATTTGGGGAAGTTCACGGGGTCGGTATTGTGGTTGGGAGCATTTAGCAAGAACGACCATCGGACCTTGTTGTTGGCGGAGGCTATGACCTAACGGTTGGACAAAAGATCGGGTGTTTTTCGTGGGATAAGTTTGGGGTTGGTTTTGAGTTTGAACAGGTTTATCAAGAACAATTACCGGACCTTGTTGTAGATGGGACTCAGCAACATCTTTTCTATCAATAGCAGGATCATCCCGAGCAACCTGTTCGTTCCACTTGAGCCATAAAACCTTAAAGCTCTCCTTGTGTTTCTTTTCAGTCTGAGATAGGGAAGAGCAATTTGGGGCAATGTCTTTATTGTATTGAAAATGTCGCACAAAATCCTGAGCCATGTCACTTAATATAGGCCATTTGCCAACATCGTGATGATTATACCATTCTAAAGCTGCCCCAGTCAAGCTCTTACTGAAGTATGCCACCAACAAATCATCTTTATTCCCAACACCTCTCATTTCATTGCAACAGACCCTCAGGTGAGTTACCGGATCTCCAATCCCATCGTACAAGTTAAAATTTGGCACTTCGAACCCCGCGGGCAGGCGAATGTCGGGGAACACAGAAGATTCTTTGTGAGACATGTTACCCAAGTCTTCCATTCCTTGTATGTTCTTTGAGGATAGTTCTTTCGGCTTTATGGCTATTTCGTCTCGCCCTACTTTTCCTGTGACCTTTTCACTTCCATTATGAAGCTCATCCCGAGGGTTCTTCCCATATTCATTGTCGGGGAGTAGTGGATATGATAGGAGACATTGGTGGTGGCGGGGGTGGTGCCTTTCCAGTCATCCAGGCTTGATACATATCTGCCATGTATTGTCTCAACATCTGTACCTCTTCACTTAACCCATTATCCCGTTCATCCACCTGTTGTCGGGTACTGGTACTAACCACATCAATTCTATTGTTGTTTGCCATTGCCTTTTGTTGTCGAGAAGAATTACCACTTTGGAAACCACAAACCAACCACCTTTCTGGAATGACAACATGAAACCACCATGTTAGCGTTGAGACATTGATTTTTCCTTTTCTTTCCTTGTTTTCCGCTATTTTCTTTTCTTTTTGCCTCTATGTGGCTTTTTTTTATTTTTTTTCTTTTCTTTTTAGTTATAGTCGAATCCTATGTGGATTGCCTACGTATCATGACTCCGCATGAATCAGACCGAGCGTAGTTCTTTCAAATTAATGCAAAAATAAAGAGATAATTTTTGGGATTTTCAAATTTTGTTTTTCTTGAAGGGAAACTACAGAAGCCAACTCCAACTACAAACTCGATGATTAAAACTGGATCAAGAGAACATCAAAACTTCACATCTCGGGGCCCGTGGAACATCATTCAGCATCGCCATAGGCTTCCACCAGACTGAGAATATTTCAATGTCAATTGTGGCTATTTTAGCAAAAACCAGCCATGTACTGGCTTATTTGACAAGTGGTTTTTTTTTGTAACAGTTGTTTAGATGGCCAAACTTGATTTTGCAGATATGACCTTTCAACACTTCTGAAAAGGAGATTTTAAGGCTGTGTCCGCAAATCGTTTAAAAATGACTCAGGGTGGCTATTCTTGCAAAAATGTCCTTCTGGCATCTTTTCGAGGGACATTCGGCTTATTTTGAACAATAATGGCTTCACCCGACTTATTTATGACAAAAATTAGAATTTGACATTTTTTGGCTATTTTTTCAAAAGAGGTGGTTGGACCCGTCAAGGGTTGCCTACGTATCTCACACTCGCTGAGAATCAAACCTGAGTAGTTCGGGCCGATTAGCCAAAATTAAAACTGTTTTTGACCAACAATTACTTTCTATTTCTTCAAATATTTTTTTTCTAATTTTTATTCATTTTTCTTTTCAAAAATCCGGCAGCAATTCAGTACTATTTGGGTATTGGTTTTTCTAAAACTAAACAATTACTACTATTTTTCTCTTTTCTCAATTTCACAATTTTTTTTTATTTATTTCTTTTTTAAAAACCGGTCAGCATGATGGCCCGAGACAAATAAATGCAACACGTAAAATGCATGGTGGTCATTTCATATCCGTATACCTATCCTAGACGGACCCAACCCCTGTGTTGAGTCCCCTAAGTCATATGTGATGCAAATAGACGTCCCTATTCTATGTTCAAAACCTGGTTATATGTTCTAGACTGTGTACCCGAGTAGACAACTCGAGTCGAGGAGGGGGCTACGTACCGGGAACCAAAAGGCCATCCAGCTTAGTAACTTGTCCGGCCTCTTTCTTATTTTAGGGTATTGACACTAACAGAATAGGGAGTCTCAACCAGTAAGCACATCCCCAGAGGTGATAAGAGAAAGGTTTTCGGCACAATTTATATACAATTCAAATAATGTCAAAGCGGTAAACATTTAGCACATTAATCATGAACATGTAGAGAAATCAGATATAAACAAATACAACAATTTTTCCGAGCTCGAATTCTTAAACCCTGAACCGAAGTTCTGGGTTTCTATTTCCCAGTAGAGTCGCCAGAGCTGTCACACCTCCTTTTTTATGAGTTTTAATACACCCTGTGAAGGGTGCAAAAGAGTTTTTTCAATTAAAGGACAGTCGGAACAGGATTTATTATTATTTATTCAGAGTCGCCACTTGGGAGATTAATAGTGTCCCAAGTAACCGATTGAATCCCGAACTGAGAAAAATATGACTCTGTTAACAGTCCGTGAACCAGAAATTCGGATAAGGAATTCTGTTAACCCGGGAGAAGGTGTTAGGCATTCCCGGATTCCGTGGTTCTAGCACGGTCGCTCAACTGTTGTATTTGATTTTATCTGATTTCCATACATGTTCTATTTTTTATGTGTCTTTTATTAGTAATCAACTTTTATTATATTTATTATTTATTTTTATTTTTTACAAGAATTACAACGTTGTGAAAATGTATCTCGAACCACGCCGCACTAGTACGCCCGTGGCTTTTAACACATTTCGACTTCGTTAAAATTTGGATTTGGGTCACATAAATGTGTACCCGTATTTAGGAAGGTAATATTATTAACATACACACCTAAAGCGACTACGTATTTATTATCTTTTGGGAAGACCGTGAAATTCGTTAAACGGTCCTTCCAATTTCTAAGTATTTTTTATTAAGTAATTAATGAGGGCCCCACAATTATGTATTTTTATTTGGCGAGGCTCGTCTCATTTTATTTATTAAAGGCCAATCTAAAGCAAGCTAAAATTCTCTATTTTTGTGTTATTTGTCTTTAAAGGTCAATTAATTCACGACTATAAATTCGGGCCTCGAATTCAAGTCGAATTCAAACAAAAGGATAAAATCTTTTAGCTTGAACCCGCTACCTAACTCAAGACCCAATTTTATATTTATGAGTTAATCTCCCATATTCCTGATTTAATTATTTTTTGGGACTAGATGAGATCTTTGCCTAATTATATGGGCCTCATTGTTGAGTCCAGGTTTTATTACTCATGGATTTTCTAGTTTTAGCTCATGAATAAGCCCAAACATTTATACACAAAACAGTTAAATTCTTTAATTGGAATAATCAATAGAAATGTTCAAATCTAGTATATATCAAGCTACTTCTACTTTTCATTTTCTCAGATTCGAATTGGTGAAACCCTTTCAGAAAAAAAAACCACACTGTATTTTGCCTACCATCGGACACCACAAATTCCTATTTTTATTGGTACATGGTTTTTTTATTTATTTTTCGTTGAATCAACATGCTAAATTTAACAGTTAATAATGAATTAATCTGTATGATCGTATTTGCCATTTTTGTTGACCCTAAACTTAACAATCAATCTTTATGTAACTCAACCAATCATCACTAGATATAACACATAAGTTATACTTAGCAGGTTCTTAATTCAATTGTAACACTGCAATTCGAAGTACTTAATAGGTTCTAATATAATTTGCAATTTAGATTGAACTTTATAGTTTAGTTGTACAGTCCAGCTACAACGGTTTCAACAGTCAAAACAGTCCCAATTATGCATTCTAGTCTAGTTAAATCAGTACTATTCGATTACAAGCATTTATGTCAATGAAATGATTCCAATTCAAACTCAAACAAAAAAGAACTAAAAGCTAAATACAATGAACTGTGACTATATTTCAATTATCAAATAAGAAGAGGGCCTTGATCTATGCTTCACTTTTATCTCAATAACCAAAGGTTTACAAGTGTATACCTGGATAAATAGGAGAAGAACAATGAGAAATTAACAGCAATTTCAACAACAACAGCAATATCAACTACAACGAGTAACCAATCAGGGGAATAATTTTCAACTCCAAAACAACTTTTAGCCAATCAATACCAAACCAGCAACATATATTGACCAAATTTCATCTAAGCTGACCCCTGGATATACTCAAACTTGTTTTAAAACGACCTATGATCCTCAAATAACAATTTAGCACCACATAAGCTAAAATGAAGCTGGAATTTCAATGAAACAAGGATCGTTTTTGGTTTTCTCCTGATTTTTCTATTGTTTTTTGGATTTTTTTGAAAGGAATTCAGATCTAGAAGAGGAAATTGTGATCTGAAATTTGAATTTCAGATCTGGAACTTGACAAATATTTTTGGAGGAATTTTGGGGTACAAAACCTGTGAAAACAAGGCATTTCAATGCCTATTTATAGAAAATTTTAAGTGTATTTCATATTTTTATTTTTGCTCATTGGTGCCCCTTTATTTCTTTTTTTAAACCTCTAATTTCTAACTTGTTGCACAAGTAGGTGCAACTATTTATTTAAAATGTGCACTACAGCCCATTCTAGAATGTTCTATCCCTTTACAATCCCTGTTATACCCCTACTTCATTTCAATTTTTACCATTTTTAATGATCCTGCCATTTTCCTACGCCCAAATTACCCTTGAAGTTCCATACAATTACTGCCCATATCTAACCCCATATTATCTGCCCTTCAATTTTCTTTTCTATTTTTGTTTCTTTATTATTAAAAGCTAATTGTGATTAACAGCTATAACCAATATTTCCTAAAACTAATTATCAAACTAATTTAACTAACAAAGTAAGAAAATATTAAAACTAGAAACTAAAATCACTGAATGAACAGAAACAAAAATTAACACTAATCGCAAAACAGAATTTGAAACAAAAAATTAACACTAACCATAAAACAGATTTTGAAACAAAAATTAACACTAATCACAAACAAAAATTAATCAATAGTAATTATCAATTTTAATCAAACGAACAAATTCTAGACTTTAATTATCCTAATTAGTCAACTTATCAAAACAAAACTAACTACAACTAAACCGGCCGGCTGTAAAACCAAAATGTAACTAATGGCTAATTAAATCCAAATCAAATGCAATCGCATTGACGAATCAGCCCTCAATCTGAATCGTAATAATACTTGAAAAACAAACAACGATAACCAGTCAAGAGATCAATCTAGTCTTAAATTAGGAAAACAAAAGATGTTTAAACTAATCCTAAATTGACGAGTCATTTTTCTAAAGGAAAAATAAAGAAGGGTCTGAAAACCTTACCTATAGAATTTGGAGCAGAGTTTAAAAAATTCGACTTGAGCCTTGGAAGACTACTCGTCTTTGCTGGAGGTTTGGGGTCAGCGCCGCCACCAGAGAAAGTGGGCGGCGCTAGGGTTTGAGGACCTTTGATCTGTGACTGGTGGAGCTCTGGTTGGGCTTGATGTATAAGGAGTTGATTTTGGTGAGGAGGGGGTTGAGGAGAATATCTGGTATGATTTTGGCAGCGTTTGGAGATTAAACGCCACCGGACAACGGTTTCCGGCGACAGAGGCGGCAGTGAAGATGATGACTTAGAAGATGAATCCTAGGTTACAAAAAAATGATTTTTCGGACATTTTAATTAATATGGAGGAAGGATTGGGGCCATTGGATGAAGGTGAATGGACGATCCAGATTAAACGACGTCAAACGACGTCGTTTTACATAGATGGGGCTGGACCAGGTGGGAATACTTGGTCCTGGGCGGGTGTGTTAGTATATTTGGGTTTCAGCCCAATTTCGTATTCCATGTCTTTTGTATTTTGTATTTTATTTCACACTTTGTAACTTTGTATTTATTTTCATCTTTGTATTTTGTATTTTTTGTTTTTCATTTTTCTTTTTTTTTAAACATATTTTCTGATTTTATTAAATTGTTAAACTAACTAATTAAATTCTAGAATTTATTTAATAACTATTTATAGCAATTTTCAATTAAAACACTAAAATGCTATTTTTTGACTTTTCCTTAAATTGTTTTGAAATGATTAATACTAAAATTATAAAATTAAAAATTCTAATGCATATCCATATTTTTGAATATGAATTATTATGCAACTAATTAACACAAAATGCAACCAATTTCAACAAAATTTGTAAAATAATAAAAAATTATTTTGTTTTGGATTTTTAGGAATAATTTGCTTAGGGCAAAAATCACGTGCTCACATTGACCCTCAAGAATACTTTACCAAATGAATGATAAAGTTTTATTGATATATAAAAAAATATGAAGATTGAGATTAACTTAAATAATAAAGTCAAAATACAACATATATACTAAGTGAGAACATCATAGTGAATATTATTTGATTTCTTCAAATATACAGATATATGAAATATATATCTTCACTTACAATTGGTTTCGATTTCTTAGTTTTGTGTCTCTAAAAATATTAAACTCTTATTGTTTTATAACTTGAAAGTATTTATGTATTTATTTATGATGGAGTAAATTTTGAATTCCTATAGTATAATTTATTGATTATTATTTACTTTTAGGAAGGTAATTATGTATAGTTGATAATAGTTTTTAAAAATATATTATTTTAAAAGTTAAGACATTATAATTGATTTGTATCTCACAATAATTTTAACACCATTGCATTATTTATACTTGCAAAAACATGTTAGATATTTTATTTTTACGAGTTTTTTTTTTATCTTTTTATTTTTTTAACTTTTAATGTTCTTTTTATTGTCCACATTATTATACTATTTTGTAAATTAAAAATTAAAATATTATGTTTATTGAATAATATAACTAGTACCTGTTAAATGTTATATTTAAAAACAAAGTAAACAAAATTAAAAAAAAATGTATAAACAGAGATCATTTATGTTTACATAATTGCTAACCAAAAGTTAGCAAATTGTTAGACCCCAAACGGCCGAAACCTCAAAGCCCTAACATATTGGGGATTCTAAAATTGGCTCCATCTTTTACCAAACTTAGTCAAATTTTAGTCAAATTTGATTTCCATCACCGCAATATATTCTCTCTATATAAATTGTGGTTAAAAAAAAAAAGCTATGTATGGAGAGTATGAGAGATTTAGAAGGAAAAAATTTTGGTGGTAAGAATTTGTTAGTAAACCGTATTTGTAAACTAATTCTGGAAAAGATAAAGTAACATATAAACAGAAAATATAAATGAAACAGAAGTTAATCCGAGCCCACTGAATTCACAGTATTTCCTTATGGAATTTAATCCCCTCCTAGTACCCAAGGTTAAGGATTATTTCCTCCTAGGATAGAACGAATTACACACCGGTGTAGTGGTACTTCAAACCACATTGTTTCAGCGAATACAAAGTTCGGTAGCAAATTACACTTACTGTTGCTTTCTTTGGAGTTAAAACAATACAGAAGAAGGAGGAGAAACTCAGAAATTCATATGAAAAATCTGAGAGAATGGACTTGTATTTATAGCCAATGTTGGCTTAAATTTGAAGGTGCAAATCTTTAGAATGGTTGTTTATGCAAAACGGCCATAGCATAATTTCCATAACATCAATGGTTATTTACTCAACAATAAAGAGGAAAAATTGAAGTGGGTAGTTGATTTTCTGTTACAAAAATAGAAAATAAAAAAATGAAAACGGTTGGAGTTTAATATTAATATTTTGTTGTTAAAACAGATATTTAATAATATTTCTTTTAATATTTACTATTAACAAATAAATTTGATCCAAAAAATTAATCAATCAATTATTTCACCGAAGCCAAAGCCGAAGCCGAGCCGAGCGAGCGCCGACGACGACGGCGATGACGCGATGCTTTCCTTCTTCTCAACTCTTTAAGGGCTAGAAGAAGAGCAATTGCTTATATACCCATTAAAAACCTCTTCCTCTTCCAATATGGGACAATGTCCCTTTATCAAGGAGGGAATATCAAGTGAAACTCAAATATTTCATTTTTCCTCCATTTCCCATTCACCCTATTTTAAGCATTAATATACTTAAAATCCCAACAATCTCCACATGAATGGGGAATTGCTATATCATGGAAATATGCATGAAAACCTGTGTGATTCACAATCAAGGATTAATTGCATCTGAATAAGTAGGTTTTTCTTTGAACTTTCCATAATGAACTTATGTCGGATATACTCGGTCAATTGGTAGATTTGATATCTTTGAACCGTCGACCTTTGGTGTATACCCAGACAACCATAAGTTACACAACCAACCCTTAACCATCGTTGGTTCTCATTGTTATGTTCGTTTCAGCCATGAATACCGCCGTCACGACCAAATTTCTCCTCACATCGTGACCGCGCCCAACACCGTTGTCAGGCAAGCTAACAAGGAAATATTAATGAATTCTAGTTCTACCTTTTTCCAAAAATGTTACGAAAAATATCTAAATTTTAATTCCAAACAAACGATAATTAACATCGTACCAAAAATAATTATACAATCCCTACAAAAGATAGTCTATCAATGTGTGTGCAAAGACCTGGTGTCACAAGTATGTGGGCAACCAGTAAAATATATAAAAGAATACTACTATCCTACTGTCTGAAATAGAGTAGACAACCAAAAGTAAAGAAAAGACTCCATTGGGATGCTGAACGACGTAGGAAGGGAGCAACTCACTGTAGAATCTCGGCCGGATCAAGGGTATGCACCAGCCTGGTAACCAGATGTACCTGCCTCAGACCCTGTGCAATTAAGTACAGAAGTGTAGTATGAGTACATAAACAATATGTACCCAGTAAGTATCCTTTATAATCTCGAAAAAGTAGAGACGAGAGGTCGACTTGTCACTTACTAGGGTCAAATAATATAATAAGTGTTATACTAAGCATGGCTAGCACAAATGATTAACAATTTATAGCATGAAGTAAACAGGTCCTTCCTTAGTTGATGTCACAGTTAGCCGTTTACATTTTAGGGAATATAACAAAGTTCCATTCCCAGCAATATACCAAGCAATATGCATACGAAATTAGTGCCGATGTCGTACGACCCAATCCAACATAAAAATAAAGTGTGCACTGCCGGAGGGTCGAACGACGCAAACCATAGATGCATCTATTACTCTGCTCATGAACCATACATGCAACGCGATAAAATAGAATTAAACACAACAACAAGCAGACAAGAATATGTATCATGAGAGCAATTACTCACGAAAATATACACTTTTCTTTAAAAAGGCCAAGAAAATGATGTTCCTCTTATCAGGATTTTTTTGGTTGCAGCCATCTGTACATGGATGCTTCAGTCGAATGAACATTCCCAAATGCGAGCCATAGACTCCATTCTGTGACAAATATATTTGGAAACTTTTTACCGGATGCACGTACTTGATGACTTCTAACTGGACGACTTTCTCATATGTTTCAACAAACTTCGCAGTGCATCAATTTGTATTGGAAGCCTACGCCAAGTTCAGAAAATAGTGTACAGCAAATACTTTATGATATGATGCTAGAGCGACAGTGAATATCACGTGCGACACAGTTGGTTTATTCTACAACACATATCAATAGCTTCATGTGCGTGTGCAATTTTGATCACATTTGAGTGTGAACAACTTCAAATCTGAAGCCACTTGATTTAGCAGAAACTAAACTTCTAGCACTGAAATATCCGAATTTCATCTTGAAATTCCTTTCGTATTGGCCCGAGTTAATTCCTGAAATTGATCTAAAAGTCAGATACATATGTTTACAGCTTTGCGCGCTCTAATGGGAAAAGAATTAATATTTTAAGTTAGAAGCTCTCAAATCACGAGGCCCTTAAATCTGATCATTAAGTGTTGGGCCCGAGTTCTGTGCTCATATGCACTACTACTACTGTATTCATTTGCGTAATTGTTGAAAAAAAAGAGCATTTATCAAAAGAGTCTTTAAACTGAGCTAAAATATTTCTTTAAAGATTTCATAGCTCCACTGATTTCTCAAAGGGTTTTTCACTACTTCTTTATAGCACGATGATCTGTTATACGTGATTCCTTACTGCTCAGTTATTATTTACTTTTATTACTCACTGGGTTGGAGTACTCACTTTACTCTCTGCACCTCGCGGGCAACTGCAGGTATTGATCACCCGGTAGCAGGATATTAGCTGATTGAAGGTATTACAATTGTAGCCGAGCAAGGTGACCGCCAGTGTTCGCGGCACCGGACATTATCTTTAGAATTTTAGAATTTAATTTTGTATATTATTGACCCTATTAGTTGTGTTTAGGTTTTATTTAGATGCTCGTGACTTGTGATACCCCGATCGGGTTATGTTGGGCTGTAAACACTTGTTATTATTGTCGTTAAGCTGTATTTATCTATTCATTTATGTTTAATAATTGTTAAAGAGATGATTTGGGTTAGTTGGCTGGCTTTGTCTTCACTAGAGGTGCCATCACGACCGGGTTAGGAAATTGGGTCGTGACAAAGTTGGTATCAGAGCCTAGGTTACTAGGTCTCACGAGTCATGGGCAAGTTTAGTAGAGTCTCGCGGATCAGTACGGAGACATCTGTATTTATCCTCGAAAGGCTGCGGAACCTTTAGGAAAACTTCACATTCTTGGATTTCTTATCGTGCGTACTTGATTCCAATTGAGATATAACTCTTGAAATTCCTTCCACACGTCTGTATGCGCACATGAGCCCTCAGTATTACATGTGCCTTGATGGTTTGTGATTCCCCGATCGAGGAGCGAGATGTAATCTTCGTGAGTATGTTGGGCCAGTCTGGAGGACTTGAGGCCGGATCTTGCCTATGGCTTGAGCACTGAGGTGCTGATTGTATGAGCAAGTGTTTTGAACTTACATGTTCGGTATTGTCCTTGTTAGCCGGAATGGCGGTTGGGTATCCATGTGATGAGTATATTATTACTGCGTGACATATCTATATGACTTGGTAGTTACGAAGGAGTCTGCTGGATAATAAATGAACTGATAAGTGATTCGTTTCTTGTTGTGATTTGATATGTAGCCAGAGTTATGGGCGCGTCAAGAATCTTTTTATGTCTCCTGTTTTGAGTGAAGTATATTTCATGTTACGGTATGAGTTTAGACTCAGGAATACTAAGTGATTGTGTAATGTGTATGATGGTGGAAGATATATAAAAATGTTAATTGGAGGCAAAGGATGTAGGTTATCTCATGCAGAATAATCTACGTAGGTGTGTTCCTTATAATGCTGAGTAGAGAGTTTCTTTTCCACTAACAGGGTGTATGTGTTGAGATTTGAATTTGACTCTAATTGAGAAAGTTGAGTTGATTGTCACGAGAATGAAGGTGATCTTAGTAGTGGAATTGAGGTATTTTATTGTCTGTATTACCTAAGCTTGTGAAGAATTTTTGTTGAACTAGCTGTAGTAATATGGAAATATTCTTGAGTTTGATGACCTACATGGCCTGGTTGAATTGGAGGAATTTAGTTATGATAGCTTGATTAGGAGAAAATGGATTCCCAAGTGTTCTTGATGGTTTTTACCATGGTTTAAACCAGATACTTTCTTCCGGTATGGGGAACGTGTTGTGTATTATGAGTTCCTGTATATTTCTTCATTATCGATGGGGTACGAAGGTTTTGGAGAGATGTTCTGTTTAATGTGGGGTTTCCTACTAGTACTGGGTTGGTTTGAGTGGTTATGGTGATCGAGAATGGTGTTGCGAGTATACGAGTTGTGTAGTATGTTATGCGATTATATCTAGGGTTATTGTTATGGCTTGACTTAGTTTGTTCAGACTTATACAGTGTGTATGTGAGATTCGGGTCTTGAAGAGAATTCTGGATGCTAGAAATTGGGCTCCAAGGATTTTGGAATAAGGTTAAAGTTATGTTTATTATTAACTACAATGAGTTTAATGTGTTTCGTAATAATTGATTCCAATTTTTTTTATGAATTATATGCCTTGCCGGTATGAAGGTTCATTATGTGGTATGGAAAAAAATGTTTATGAAATTTATTGAGAAGAAGAAAGAAAGGAAATTGAAAACTGCAGTTGGCACAATGTAAAATATTTAAACCGGGCTGCAAGCCGCGGTGGAGGTTATGTAAGGACGAGGTCCTTGTGGTAAATATTTATGAGTTTAAAGTTTCCCTTTGTAAAGTTTAATTTGTACGATAATATTAAAAGGGAGTCATACCAGTTAGGTTGATTTGATAATTCTTGTATATTTTATGTTCATATTCAGCCATTTTTGTGTTGTAAACATTGAGTTTTAGCTTATGAGATGAGTTCCCAGGTGACGTTAAATCTGACTCATTAATCCGAGTAAGTAATAATGAAGTCTTCATGCCTCACATTCTGTTGTCAATATTGTGGAAATTTGAAATGAGGTGGTGGTTAATATGAGATTCATTGATAATGATGGAATTATTTATGAACAACTATTAAGACCAGAAATGTGGTTATGATCATACAAATGATGCGTTTCATGTCAAGATATCATTATGATAATGTCGAGCTTGTAATTGGGAGATTAGTGTTATTGATATACTTGTCGTACTTGTTGGGGTGTGGATATATTGTTAGGAGTTGTTTTGGTGTTACTCAGACAGGTGGATATGCCCAATTACAAGGGAGACTCTGCCGAAATATTTGAAAATTTTGGGAGTTAGTCAAATTTTGTGGACTTAAGAAAGTTGAAATGTTGGAGGAATATCTAAGATCTATATGAAGTCGTTCGGTTTATTTGGTTATGGATTGTGGGGTGTTATCCCGGCTATGGTGGTAGTTCTTGCGTGTTATGAGAAAAGATGACTTATTACGGGTCCAGGAAATGCTATCAGCCTAGTTCAGTGCGAGCGGAATCGACCTGAAGTGGGTGAATGGATTTAAATAGGATTATGGGCTTCATGTTAGTCGGATGTGTTCATTTCAGTATAACGCTCCTCAAAGTGGGGTGTTGGAATATCATATGTTGTTCCGTGTTCGTCAATATTCATGTAATATTATGATTATTCCATGTGTGCTGTGAAATGGCTTGATAAATTCCTATTCTCTGGGGAAGAGTCCATATTAGTTGTGTGAGTTGAGCAGTCCATTCCTGACCCATTTACTTATGCATATTGTTCGCGTTATGGCCTATTGGCGCATTTTTGCATCATGTGAGACCGTTGGTCATTGTCTGTGGTGATTGGTTGTCTGAGCAGCTCGTACTAGGTGAGGCGAGACTATCGGTATTGGGGACCATTGCAGTGGGATTATGTGAGGTATATTACAGGACAGTTACCAGCATTTGGATAGTAATGAGGTAATGATTTTAGTCAAAAAGGAGAGAATTGATGTTGGGTTAACTCTGCAATTGGTTAGAAATTTTTGCACATCTCCTCCATTGTGGTTGTATTGTCAGCATTATAACAGAATGTATAGGTATATCATCATATGCATTGGGAGTATCAGAGTCATGGAATTTTGGCTATTAAGGTTCATGGAGTGTCATTATGGTTAGATGTTGAATTATGCGATGCATGGTGCTAATTCAACAAAGGTACGTAGTCCTGTTCTGGTACCTCGTGTGGTAGTTGATACAGTGTTTATATACAAGGAACAGATCTGGCAAAGAATTCCAGGTGTTGGAATTGGGTTATGAGCTTATTGTATGGATAAAAGAGGATATCTACAGATTTGATCAAACTAATGTGTCCATATGAGTTGTGGTAGCACGGGCAGGTTCACGAGGTGTTAACCAGTGATTTCAGTGTTAAACAGTGATTTCAGATAACTGAAGAGCAGTTCTTGGAACATTCGAGGATGGACCTCTATTTAAGTGGGGGAGAATGTAACGACGTGATCGGTCGTTTTGAGCTCTAACGCATCGTTCAGCAGTTGGAAGTCTTGAACAGCTTCATTCCAGGTATATTACTTATGCGTATGGTCAGAGTTGAATTTCGGGAATATCGGAGTCAAACTGGAAAGAAAATTTTCATTGCAGCAGCCTTAAGGTGAAGAAAATGGCTAAGATTGAAATTTTGAGCAAACGACCTCGAAATCGGGATCTGAAAGTTCTAGCAGGTCCGTATGATGATTTCAGACTCGGGCGTATGTCCGTATTTGGTTATGGATAACCCGTGAACATTTCGACGTATATTGTTGAAGTTAGTATTTTAGAAGAATTTCATATATTTGGGTTGGAAGGCATTTCAGTGTTATAGATGTCCGTTTGGGATTCCGATTCTGGGAATAGCTCTTTATGGTGATTCTGGAGTTGGGAGAGCGATCGGAAGTGAATTCTGATGTCCGGAGGTCATTTTTAAGTCATTTGGCCAAATATAGAAATTTTATTTTTGAGAAAATTCGACCGAAAGTGGAAATTTTGATATCGTGGTCGGAATGCGATTCCGAAAGTTGGGGCAAGTCTGTAATGTCGAATGTGACTTGTGTGGAAAACTTGAAGTCATTCCAGAATGATTTTGGTAAGGTTTGAGACACTTAGTCTATTTTAAGGAAGCTTAAGTTGGAAAAGTCAACCAGATATTGACTTATGTGTTAGAGGGCTCGAAATGCGAATTTTATGGTTCGGATAGCTTCGTTAAGTGATTTGGGACTTAGGAGTGTGTCCGGAATATTTTTGTGATGACCGGTGTAGAATTAAGCTTGAATTGGCAAAGTTAGTATTTTGACGAATTTCGGTTGATAGGCGAGATTTTGATCCGAGGGTTGGAATGGAATTTTGAGAGTTGCTACAGCTTCGTTAGGTGATTTGGAATATGGGTGCAAAATTTGAGGTCATTCGAACATGGTTCGGTCGGGTTTTTGATCGAAAGTGTATTTCAGAAGTTTTTAGAAAATTAGGCTTGAATTCGATGAGTTTTGGGTAATTTGATGTTGTTTGAGGTGCTTTGATGATTGGAACAGGTTTGGATAATGTTATGAACTATGTTGGCATGTTTGGTCGGGGTCCCATGAGGCTCGGATAAGTTTTGGAAGAGTTTTTGGAAGATTTTTGCCATTTTGAGCATAAGCATGTAATGATCTAATGGTTCATTTTTTGTTCTAGAGATCCAAATTTGATTTTGAGACTTCCAAAATTTTGATAATGAGTTATAGGACTGATCTGAAAATTTTGGTCTAATTTCATCAAGTCGCGATTGGGTTTTTTGACTCGAAACATGATTTAATTATTTAACGAGCGAAATGGGTATTGAACCGGGAAAATGAGCTGCGAATTGAGTTTCGATTGAAGGGTTGTGTTCGTATTATTATTTGTGATTCATACAAACAAGAATTGTCTAATTTCGAGTTCGTATAATGGATTTAGAGCCATTTTAGTGAAACAAAAACTGCTGCAAATTATTGGGCAGCTGCTGTGTTTTCTTTAGCAGCAGTGAACAGTAACCCGCACATAAAAAGTAACCGCGCGAGTGAACAGTGATTCCGAAAAATCTGGGCAGTGAGTTTATATCCGATTTTGGGTCATTTTTCCTCCATGGTTGATCATTTTGAGAGCTTCTTGGTGGAGATTAAAGAGGGATTCAAGGTGGAAACGACTTGAGGTAAGTTCTTGAACTTAAAACTCGATTTTATGATGCTAATACATGGATTAGAGCTGAAAACTCAAGTAATTTATGGGCAAAAATGATGGTTTAGAGCTTGAAACTTAAGAGAGTTGAAATGGAGATTTGAGGTGCCATTTGAACTCCGATTTTGGTAAATTTAATATGTACGGACTCGTGGCGAGACGAGGAATCCGGTAATGTAAATTTCATAATTTTTTGAGAAGCGGTCCCGGGACTCGGGTTTTGCTAGTTTCGAGATTTTTGCTATTTCTCGATTGTTTTCGATTGGGTATTGTTCCCTTATCATATTGTGATGCATTCGCTCTAATTTTGGATAGATTCGACGCGCAAGGAGGCCGATTTGAGGAGCAAAGACATCGTGTGCTAGAGATTTCGCCGATTCGAGGTGAGTAATGCTTGTAAATGATATCCTGAGGGTTTGAAACCCTAGATTTCATATTGTATACGCTATATTGAGGCGTGACACGCATTCTATGACGAGTGCGGGGTCATTTACTATTGGGGATTGTGACTTGGTCCATCCTGAGTGTTATTTCTACTATATTGGCGATTGAGACACATACTTTATTACTTTGAATTGGGCTTGTTGCCATTGTTTGGGGCCTTGTGCCGGCTTGTGGACCCCTTCGTTTATTGATATTACTGTTTTAGCATATTTTGCATATCATTTGGTTTCAGTTCAAGGTTTTTAATACTGTTTTGCAAACTCAGCCATATTTCTAAGTTTTGAAAATTCAAATGATATTTTAAATGTTATTTCGGCCTGGGAACTACTGTTTTATAAATGTCCAAGAGGCTTATGATATTTTTCTGGATTGATTATGGGTGGCTCGGGCTGCGCCACAGCAGTGATTTAAAACGGTGGTAACAATGGCACTGTGTGATGTGACTTGAAATATTATGGGTGGCTCGGGCTGTGCGCCGCAGCAGTGATTTTTAACAGTGGTAACAATGACACTGTATGATGTGACTTGAAACAATGGTAACAATGGCACTGTGTGATATAAAGTGGTCAAGTAACAATGACTGACCAAGATTTGATTGATGCCACGAGATGGCTTGTTATTGCGCTTGGGCTGTAGGAGCCCCTCCGGAGTCTGTACACACCTCCAGTGAGCGCCGTCGACGTTAAATGATTATGGATGGCTCGGGCTGCGCGCCGCAGTGGGTACTGGAATGTACCATCATATGCATTGCATTGCATTCATGCATTTGTTCATTGTTTGTTGTTTGTGATACTTCTGGAGGCAGTTATCTGTGATTCTGGTACTATTTGATCATTAAGTGTTGGGCCCCAGGGGCGGACTTCTGTGCTCATATGCACTACTACTACTGTATTCATTTGCGTAATTGTTGAAAAAAGAAGAGCATTTTTCAAAAGAGTCTTTAAACTGATCTAAAATATTTCTTTAAAGATTTCATACATTCACTGATTTCTCAAAGGGTTTTTCACTGCTTCTTTATAGCATGATGATCTGTTATACGTGATTTCTTACTGCTCAGTTATTATTTACTTTTATTACTCACTGGGTTGGAGTACTCACTTTACTCCCTGCACCTCGCGTGCAGCTTCAGGTATTGATCACCCGGTAGCGGGATATTAGCTGATTGAAGGTATTACAATTGTAGCTAAGCAAGGTGACCGCCAGCGTTCGCTTCACCGGACATTGTCTTTAGAATTTCAGGATTTAATTTTGTATATTATTGGCCCTATTAGTTGTGTTCAGGTTTTATTTAGATGCTCGCGACTTGTGACACCCCGATCAGGTTATGTTGGGCTGTAAACACTTGTTATTATTGTCATTAAGCTGTTTTTATCTATTCATTTATGTTTAATAATTGTTAAAGAGACGATTTGGGTTAGTTGGCTGGCCTTGTCTTCACGAGAGGCGCCATCACAACCGGGTTAGGAAATTGGAAATTGGGTCGTGACAAGTTACCATTTTTTTAGCAATCTGCTACTAATACACTAACAAATTCGGGGCGTTGGTAAAATACGTTAGCAATTGGGGTTTTTTTTGTAGTGTTGCTACTTTTGAAAGTATTCTCAAAGACTTACAACAACACATACGAATTTCATAAGAAAACTCTTCTCGAGCTGTCAGACAGAAAATTTTTGAAGTTAGCCTAACCGAAGTAAACTTTCAGATTCACGTTCCTTTGGATGCATTTTGAGACTCAAAATATAATGGACTAAAACTCCAATAAAATTCAGTCGTATACGGAATGAATTAAGTAATTGTTTACCACAAAAATCATTGAGGACGGGGCTTAACTTAACCATCTCAACTGGTTTTTTCTTTTTTCTTCTTATAATATAAAGCGCAAAAGATATAATTCTTGAAAAATACAAACCATACACCAATGAGTTGATGTGAATCATATAAAAAGTAAAACCAATAGACAAGCATATACAGAGTAAATCATTTGGAAATAGTCTATAGAAGATGAAATTAAAATATCTTGATGAGTTAATAGATCTTTGTTCTTTTCAAGGCTTTATTGGAGGATCTTTCTAGGTCATGGCCTTCTGCCTTCACATATACCCCAATACTCCCAACGCCCATGCTATTGGCGCTGCCATGAAAACCACCAAAATGGCGATGATCTCCTATCTCTAAGTTGAAGTGAATGTCAGCGCCATCAGTTGATGGGCTCCCAAATGGTCCATAGAATCGCTTGTTAGTTTCAAATTTTATAGATGTCATGAACATTAATCGCCCATGCTTCACGGAACAACTTACTGAAGTAAGATACTCTGATGGATAATCAAAGACAACTGCTGCGTAGCTTTTTAATTTATCATCAGCACAACCATGTCTTTCTGATTGAACGATGCTGCCATTCTCATAGTACAAGAACTGAAGCGAATCAAGTGAGTGTTTGCCGTATGTAACAATAAAACCAGCAACTTGGTCTCGTCCCTTATCATTCCAAATAGCTGATCTTCTGCTTTCACCATAACCTCCAACTGGCCCAACTTTGATCATATTCATATTCTCTCTAACTAATTTGTGTGGGTAGGTATGTTGTTCTTAATTTGACGTTGGAAGAACGCCTATTATATAAACTTCGTTTTGCCTAGGTCAAATCCTTATCAAAAACAAAATAGGTGACCGTTTTTCCAAATTCAAAAAGAACTAGTAATATAAGAAATTTTTATATTTCTTTCCAAACAAGTAACCGTTTCTCCAAATTCTAATAGAATTAGTAATATATAAGGCTTCCTTTCATGATAAGGATTCCTTCTTAACCTGAAATAATTTTATAATTTCAGGTTAATTAAATTAATTTGGACCATGCAAAATATTAGTATACAATTTATTTTATTGGTTAAATGCCTCCTTTTAGTTCAGCAAATTAAATATGCATGTTGTGGTGCTCTACAAAATAATTCAGCACGCACGTATTCCATTTTACCCTTTCCTACCAATTATTGTAAAACTTCCTACTCAAAAATCAAAGAATGAAGTGGTATGTACTTTTAAATTTATTGTTTTGCCATATGATTTCACTATAACTTTTTCCTTGAGTTAGTTAGAAAAGAACAACATCTCTTATTTTTCAAAAAATTGCACGTTTACCTTAATTCTTTTTAATAACTCAGATGCAATTTTAATACTATAATTTATTTGAGTCTTATATTTTATGTACGTATTGATCAAGACTACACGCACAATGCGCATAACTAGAAACTACTTGCATAAATGAAGGAACACTCCCACCCGACTAGACAGAGGCCTAAAGTCTCAAGATCAAAGTAGCAAGGTTCAACATCATAAAATACGAGCTGTACAGACGATCCTATGTCGCTCCACTAATTAGATGCGTTACACCACAGAACGCCACCGGGAGTCCAAGCTTAGCTAATAAAGTCATTAGAGCCATATTCTACTGCCCCACAATCAGAAAGGATGCTCGAGAAAAAGTCAAACATTGTGACACGTACCAATGACATACGAACTATTCACACATTCCATCTGAATCTCTCCATTCAATCTTCCTCCTTGGCCATTTATGAAATGGAGAATAGACATAGAGGGTAAACTTCCCCTAGTGAACATTGGTATATACTAACTCTAACTGGTTACTTTTTTTAAATATAGGAGCCTTTGCAAGGTAAAAAAACTGACGTAATTCGTCTTGTGCGGAAATATATCATTTGCAACTTCAAATTGCCGAAAATACTTGTATGCGACAACAACTCAAATTTCATAGGAAATAACATTCTATCCTTCTTCAATGAGTTGGGAATTGAGTTCTACATCTCGAGACCAAGATACCCACAGTACCCTCATGGACAAGTAGAAAGCAGCAACAAAATGATTGAAGGATACCAGTATGAGTATGTATAAAAGATTTGGACTTGAAAAGTCACAAGAGAAAGTTTTAGAAAGAAAAGATTTTTGGGGGTATCCTTTATTTTGAGAAAGGGTCATCGTCCAGGCCTAGGGTCTTGACGAAGGCGTTGACTTCCTGAAACTACTTATGCCAAAGTAGGGAGCACACGAGCCGAAGGTCTCGTTGCTGAGAATTTACTTAGCCACGCTAAGGTATGAGACATGAGCACTAAGAACCATGAAGCAAGTGGCACCTTGTGGATTGGGCCTATTCGATTAGGTTGGGATCGAACCTGTGGCGATCACACGGTGACTGAGATAGAATTAAGTCAGGACAGTTAGAACTTCCAAAGTATAAAGTGAAGTATTTTTTTAATAAAGAAAAAGAAAAAAATTTCTTTTAGAATATTCATAAACTGCTATTATGGAATTATTTAGAATTATTCTTATAAGCTTTATGTTTTGCATGCATTTAAAACCTTTGCTCATAATGTATATATTATTAAAGTTTCGCCCCTGTTGCTGAGACTCACTGAATACGATGGATGATACTGACGTTCTCATTTGGGAACCTACGTTGGTCTGCGATACAACGTAGGAACCAGATTTGCAGGTGAGCATACTACGAGTTAGGACTTCCTTCTCTTCCAGTGCTATTGTGAGCTCCGCATTTGTTCGTGGAGTATTCTTTAGAGTTATCTTTATTTAGTTATTTGTTTGTTACTTAGAGAATTGGACAGGAAATCTCATGTCCTGAGCAGTGAGTCAGTTTATTAGTAGGGGCTTCATAGACATAGTCGTTGGGTTAAGATTCAGATATTTTTGATAATAACTTAGCAATATTTAATTGGTTACTATGAATAAAGTTTTGGAGTTGATTTATTTAAATGTTTAAATTAATCAAAAGTATTTTGTTAGAGTATTGCCTTGTTGCATATAAAATTTGGAGCTATAATAGATTTGATAAGTAGAAATGGTTCGCTCCATAATGTTTTGTGATCGAGTCTCGATCTCGGCTTGTTCAGAAAATGGGTCATGACAAACTTGGTATCAGAGCCTCAGGTTTATGGAGTCCTAAGGCTCTATGAAGTCGTGTTAGTAGAGTCTTGTTTATGTGTATGAAACGCGCCATACTTATAAATAGGAGGTTACAAGCATTTAGGAAAAGTCTCAATTTTTTCATACTTTAGATCGTGCAGTAGAGTCTACCTCTAATAAAATAACTAATTCGTTTCTCCAAAACTCGCAGAAATTGCTCGTACTCGCAACCCTGACACTGACACTCAGGATGCTGCTCAAGAAACGATCACTACTATTATGGCTCAAGGTAGAACTAAGAAGGCTTTGACTCAGAAAATGAGGGGAAAATCCACAAAATGAGTCCAAGTACCCCGGGTTGAACAAGAAGAAGAGGTGGAGCATGATGATCCAGTACCTCAGGATCCAGTACCGCCCCCAACAGTAGCTCCGGCTCAGGCAACTATATCTCCCGAGGTGTGTTAGATGTTTAATGTTGTCAACAGGCTATGGAGATGTTTAAAACCTTTATGGCCAACCAGAATGAGAGAAGAGATGATATTCCACCTCAATCAAATAGATAGAACAATTCCGAGTCCTCAAGAGTGAACAAATTTTTAAAGTTGAGTCCTCCAGTGTTCCATGGTTCTATAGTTGATGAAGATCCGATGTTGTGGCTGGAGGGTGTCAAGAAAGCCCTCCGAGTGATAAAAGCATTTGATAATGAAGCTGTGGAGCTAGCTGCTTACCAGCTTAGAGATCTGGCCGGCGCTTGGTTTGAGATATGGGAAAAGGAAAGAGATGAAGATGATAGTCCACCTACTTGGAAAGAATTTGAAAAGGCCTTTATGGCTAACTTTTTCCCAGAAGAGGATAGGAAAGCTAAGGCTACAGAGTTCGAACAGCTCGAGCAAGGGAATAAAAGTGTACAAGAGTACTACACGGAATTCATAAGGTTAGCTAAGCATGCTCCTCAGATGGTTAAGATTGAAAAATCAAAGATTCACAGGTTGGCAGTTTATCTTACCACATTAAGGATACGACATCAGCTGCAGCAGTAGGGATGACAGCCTTCTCCTCTGTTGTGGGTTTTGCCAAGCACTAGAAAAGACAGACAGCTAAGGAGAGAAGAAAAACTACATAACAAGAAAGCCCGGACAACAGGAGGTTTAATGGTACATCCAGCGGAGGTGGAAGGGATTCCTCTAATAAGGGGTAATTAGCACCAGCTCAGTCCAGTCATTAGCACTAGCTCGTCCTTCTAGTACCTCAGCTATTGCAGTTGCATCGCCTCAGGCTCGTGGTGCTCATAATCAGACCGGGCATGGAGGAGGCACGGGTGCAGACCGAGTTACTTAGGGAGGGGGACAACCCTATTTGTTTGCTACACTTGATCGTCAGAGTGCAGAGGCATCTACAAAAGTTATTACAGGTATACTTTTAGTCTGCTCACATAATGCTTATGCCATAATGGATCCAGGTTCAACGTTTTCATATGTGACTCCATACTTTGCAATTAACCTCTGAGTAGAACTTGAACAACTTAGGGAGCAATTCCTAGTATCTACTCTAGTTAGCGAGTCAGTGAAAGTCACCATAGTCTATAGAGGTTGTATAATTTCATTCCAAGGTCGCAACACCAACGCCAATATCATAGATTTAGAAATGGTGGATTTTGATGTGATCATGGGTATGAATTAGTTGTCTTCCTACTATGCCATGTTAGATTGTTATGCCAAGATAGTCAGGTTCTAATTTCCAAATGAAGAAATCTTCGAGTGGAAGGGTAGTTCAGCATCACTTGTAGGTAAGTTTAGTTCTTACCTTAAGGTACAATGAATGATCGGTAAGGGGTGTCTCGCCTATTTGGCTCACATTATTAACCCAAAATCAGAACCACCGGCTTTTCAGTCTGTACCAATTGTTAGAGAATTTCCAGAAGTTTTCCCAGATGACCTTCCCAGACTTTCTCCCTAAAGAATCATAGACTTCAACATTGATCTCATGCCAGGCACTCAGCCCATATCAATACCTCCTTATAGGATGGCTCAAGCAAAACTTAATAAGTTGAGAGAACAGTTGAAAGACCTTCTTGACAAGGGATTCATCAGATTGAGTGTTTCATTGTGGGGTGCCCTGGTCCTATTTGTCAAGAAGAAACAGGACTGGCTACAGGCACTATGATGATTTCTTTGATCAACTTCAAAGTGCAAAGTACTTTTCAAAAATAGACTTGAGGTCGGGGTACCATCAGTTGAGAATCCGAAAAGAGGATATATCTAAAACAAACTTTAGAACTCGCTACAGACACTATGAATTTCTAGTGATTTCCTTCGGGGACCTCATGAACAAAGTTTTCAATCCATTCATGGATACCTTTATTATTGTGTTTATAGACGATATTTTGGTGTACTCTAAAAGCAAGGTAGATCATGCAGAACACCTCAGGATAGCCTTGCAGACCTTGAAGGAGAATGAGCTTTATGCCAAGTTTTCAAAATTTGAGTTCTGGTTGCAGTCAATGGCATTCTTAGGCCACGTAGTATCTAGTGAAGGAATAACAGTAGACCCTCTGAAGACAGAGGCAGTCAAGAACTGGACTAGGCCGACAACGCCAACCGAAATCAAGAGTTTCTTGTGGTTCGCTGGCTACTTAGAAGGTTTGTGGAGGGGTTTTACTCACTTGCAGCTCCATTAACTAAGTTGAATTAGAAAGTAGTTAAGTTCCAATGGTTAGACGCTTGTGAGCAGAGTTTTCAACAATTAAAGAAGAGGTTGACCACTGCACCTGTGTTAACCTTGCCGACAGGTTCGGGTGGGTTCACAGTGTATTGTGATGCCTCCAGAGTGGGTCTTGGTTGTGTTCTTATGCAAAATGGAAAAGTTATTGCTTATGCTTCCAGGCAGTTAATGAATCATGAAAAGAACTACCCCGCACACGACTTGGAGCTTTCAACAATGGTGTTTGCATTAAAAATATGGCGACACTACCTTTATGGTGAGCATTCTGAAGTGTTTACAGATCAGAAAAGCATCCAGTACATTTCCAAGCAAAAAGAACTAAATTTGAGACAGAGAAGGTGGCTCGAGTTATTGAAAGATTATGAAATCAATATCCATTATCACCCGGGAAAAGATAATGTGGTAGCAGATGCACTTAATAGGAAGTCAATGGGTATGTTGGCCCATCTTGCAGTACAACGCTAATCTTTGGGTCGAGAAATTTAAAAACTAGCAAATGATGGAATTAGATTGGATGAGACCGAAGAAGGAGATATAAGTGCTTATGCCTTAGCGCAATTCTCTCTTGTTGCGCATGATAAGGATAAGCAAGACGAAGATTCGTACTTAGTGAAATAAAAGAAGGAGTCAAAAGCAAAGAAATCACTGTTTTCACTCTAGGAAGTGACAGGGTTTTGAAGTTGAATGATCGGTTATGTGTGCTTGATGTAGATGGTCTTAAGAAGGCTATAATGGAGGAACCTCATAGTTCGAGGTACTATATCCACCCAGGTGCTACCAAAATGTATCTAGATTTGAAAGAGTTGTATTGGTGGAAAGGCACGAAGAAACAAGTAGCAGATCATATGGCTAAATGTTTAAATTACCAGCAAGTCAATGCCGAGCATCAGAGGCCTGGTGGCCTAGCTCAAGACATAAAGATACAACAGTAGAAGTGAGAGATGATTAAAATGGATTTTGTAGTAGGTCTACCTGGCACGTGCTGTAAACATGATTCAATTTGGGTTATTGTAGAACAAATGAAAAGTCCGTGCATTTCCTACCAATAAAGGACAGATTTCGCAAAGCAATATGCGCAGTTGTACATCCAATAAATAGTCCGATTACATGGTACTCCAGTTTCAATCATATCTGACAGAGGCCCTCAGTTCATAGCGTATTTTTGGCGGGCATTTCAGAAAATATTAGGTACTAAGGTCAATTTAAGCACTAATTTTCATCCACAGATCGATGGCCAGGCAGAAAGGACCATTCAGACTCTCGAAGATATGATGCGTACGTGTGTTATAGATATTGGAGGTAATTGGGATGATCACTTGCCACTTATATTTCATTTATTAAATACAAGTTAGCAAGTGTTTATGTCCTACCTAGATTATACTTTGTTGTTGTAGTAATTTAGTATATGCCATAGTATATTTAATTCATTAAAGTGATTTACTTTTTCTAAAGTATTGTGCATTAAATTCTTATTGGTTAGTGTGAGTAATTAATTTATGAGCTGTGTATGGTGCCTATGAATGGCCTGTTATGGTTATTTGGTTATTGTTGGTGTAGTTGTAGTATCAGTGATAGGGATATTTTTTTTGGATAGTCCAAATTATATGGGAAACTCTGCCGAAATTTTTGAAAATTTAGGGAGTTAGCCAAAATTTTGAGTCCTTTTGAAGAGTGAGTAGTGCTAAGAAAATTTAAGAGGTTCAAGGACCTAAGGGGTGATTGTTAGCTTAAGAATAAGGCCCTAATAACATTCGAGGAAGAATGTTTTTAAGGAGGGAAGACTGTAACACTTCTCAAATTTATAAAAGTTTCAAGACACGCTAAATATAGAATTTAATTTTTATAATCTTAAATTATACTTCTATTACGGATTTATATCCCTATGATTGATTTTGAATTGCTTTTCTACTTCAAAATAATTGGACATACAATCAGGGAAAATATTAATAATTTTTAATATTATTAATTATTAAAAAGTGATAATCATTAATTATAAGTTAAATAAAAAAAAGAAAAAGAAAAAAAATTACAATTAACCTAAAGCCCATAAAGTGGCTGTTGTAAACAAAGGTTTGAAGCCTTATACAAACAAAAAGAAAAAGAAAAAGGAAAAACGTATCTGCCTTTTCAAAGGCAAAAGACAAAAGGCTTACAACAACAACAACCCAGTATAATCTCACTTAGTGGGGTCTGGGAGGGTAGTGTGTACGTAGACCTTACCCCTACCCTGGGGTAGAGAGGCTGTTTCCAAATAGACCCCTGACATCCTTCCATCCGAGAACTTCCCACCTTGCTCTTGGGGAGACTCGAACTCACAACCTCTCGGTTGGAAGTGGGGGTTGCTTATCATCAGAGCAACCCCTCTTGTCTTAAAAAACCTTAATCAAGTCAGAAGACTTAAACTTATAAGAACAAAGCCTGAAAGCTGAGAATTATCATACGAACAAAATAGAAGACTTAACCTTTTATTCATTCACACAATTCTTATACGGGAAAAAGAAATAAAACATTGTTCCATTCACGCAGCAAACGCAAGGCACGCATGCAACAAAAAAAATAATTGGAGGGTTCTTTACAAATCACTAATTCTTGAACTCAGGTATATAAATTTCCTATTGTCAGTTATCCTACAATAGTACTAGGTAAGAATTGAATAGTTAATTCACTTCTTTCTCTATATCAACAATAAATTCCATGTTTAGGTGTGAAACTTTGAAATTAATTAAAATGCACTAGTTGTTATAGAATCGTTTGTTTGAATGGTATCAATTGGACTGGTGTCTACATATTGGCTCGAGAAGTTTTGAGGTGAGTTGATATAACCTTTTACTAAAGTGGTTTGACTCACAAAAGCACGCACATCAAGGTGTTTCATGAATAACGTAAAAGAGTTCATTTATACTTAATTGGAGTAGTAAGTGCCTATTAGCTTAGAATTATTTTCTAGCTAAAGATTAGATGATTATTTGGATATATGTGCGTAAATTTAAGATTTTTATGTTATTCTTATATGTCATTTTCATGTTGAAAATTCACGAAGGATCAAGAACCTTTATAAATACATTTGAATGTTTATTTCATTCTTATGCCATGCCTTACAATTAAGGATACCAGTATGAGTATGTATAAAAGGTTTAGACTTGAAAATTCACAAGAAGAAGTTTTACAAAGAAACGATTTTTGGGAGTATCATTTATTCCGAGAAGGGGTCATCGTCCAGGCCTAGGCTCCTGACCAAGGCGTTGACTTCCTGAAACTACTTGTGCCAAAGTAGGGAGCGTACAAGCCGAGGGTCTCGCTGATGAGAATTTACTTAGCCATGCTAAGGTATGAGACATGAGCGCTGAGAACCATGAAGCGAGTGGCACCTCGTGGATTGTGCCTATTCGATCAGGTTGGGATCGAACCCGTATTGATCGCATGGTGACTGAGACAGAATTAAGTCAGGATAGTTGGAACTCCCAAAGTACAAAGTGAAGTATTTTTTTTAAGAAAGAAAAAGAAAAGAATTTCTTTTAAAATATTCATAAACTACTATTATGCAATTATTTAGAATTATTCTTATAAGCTTTATGTTTTACATGCATTTAGAACCCTTTCTCATAATGTATATGTTATTAAAGTTTCGCCCCCTATTCTTGAGACTCACTAAGTACAATGGACGGTACAAACGTTCTCTTTTTGGAACCTACGTTTGTCTGCAGTACTACGTAGGAACCGAATTTGCAGGCGAGCAGGCTACGAGTTAGGATTTCCTTCTCTTCCAGTGCTATTGGTGAGCTCCGCTTTTGTTCGTGGAGTATTCCTTAGAGTCATCTTTATTTAGTTATATCTTTGTTACTTAGAGAACTGGCAAGGAAATCTCATGTCCTAAGCAGTGCGTTAGTTGTCACGACCCCAATACCGGTCGTGATGGTGCCCAACAATATTGCTAGGCAAGCCCGACCATTGTAACACTCTCAACCCAAGTATGAAAACACGTTACCAGTTAATTGAGTTATTATAACAGTTAATAAGATTAATAATTTCGATAGAAAATATAAACAATACGAAAAGCCATAGTAATACCAATATAACTCCAAAAAGATCTGGGGTCACGAGTGTAGAGCCCCTAAATACAACTGAGTAGTGAATCCTCAAAATACATAAGTCTAGGATGTGAAAATATAAATGGATAAGGGGGAGAAGTCGGGTCCTGCGGACGCCAGGCAGCTACCTCGACAACTCCGAAATAACTCTGAAAGGCAGCAAACCGCTCAACTAAGTTCCCGGAACACCTGAATCTGCACACATGGTGCAGGGAGTAAAGTGAGTACTTCTAACTCAGTAAGTAATAAGCATATATAATGACTGAAGATGAGAATACACGAAACACCATAGTGTAAAGCTACAGCCAACAATTTAACACAATTAACGGTAGAAATGGAAACAAAATGATGACTAGCAAATATCAATGCATGAATGCAATGCAATGCACTTGACCGTTGTGGCGCGCAACCCGATCCATTTGGGTACCCGTGCTCACTGTGGGGGTTCAAACTCCGGAGGGTATCCTACAGCCCAAGCGCAATATCATCATAGCATTCACTGCGGCGTGCAGCCCGATCCACACTTAGTCCAGAATATGCATGTAAGCCACACATCAAAGTCAAATTATAATTCTCAGTTCCAAATATTAGGAAATATAGTTCAAGTTTTTAAAACCTTAGGAATGTGACTAAGCATTTCGAAACAGTGTTTAACTCAGGACGGAAATCATATAATATGCTAAGCATCATGGAAGCAGTGATAATAATCCCTAAGGGATACAAATAATCAGCACAAAGCCCAAATATACTCATAACAATCCAAGTAGGATGTTTACCAATCAACCTCTAGTCAATAACAAAGTATGAACATCACTCGGGATGGACTAAGCCATAGTCCCCAATCACAAACAACCCCGCACTCATCATAGAGTACGTGTCTCGCCTCAATATAGCGTCATAGTGTGATATACCGGGGTTTCAAACCCTCAGGTCATCATCTACATCTATTACTCACCTCAAACCGGCCACAACTCTAGTTCTCTATGCCTTTTCCTCTCGAATCAACCTCCTCGCCCGCCAAATATGATCAAAACCACAAGGAATACGTTACAATAGGCTAATGGGACATAACCCAATCGAAAGAACCCCAAAAATCACGAAGTTTGCAAAACCCGAGCCCCGAGCCCACTTCTCGAAAAATTAAGAAATTTACATCACGGGATTCCTCATCTCGTGACGAGTCCGTACATATAAAATGTACCAAAATCGGAGTTCGAATGCCCCCTCAAATCCCAAATTTTCATTTCAAAACCCAAGCCCTAGTTCTTCAATTTTTCTCCCAATTTTCCAAGAACTAAAGGTTGATTCTTCAATAAAATAGCGTTTCTAGGTCACGAGACTTACCTCCAATCAATTCCCGTCAAAACCCTCTTCAATTTCTAACAAAAAGCTCTTGAGGTGGTTCAAAAATGGAGAAAATAATGAATGGGTCGCGGATGAAATATCGTAAATAAACCCTTCTGCCCAGCTATATTTCTTCTATGCAAACGCGAGGGCCCTCTCGCGCTCGCGATGAACAAAAATCCCACTGACCAATTTAACCCTATGCGATGCTTCATCTGCTATCACTACGCGAACGCGAGCTTTGTGCCGCGTTCGTGGAGAACAAATCACACGGGTCTCAACCTTCTCATATGCGAACGCGATACTCCAAACGCGAACGCGATGCACAAGGACCTCCTTTTACGCGAACGCGCCCCCAGGCTCTTATACGCGAACGCGATAGCCCAGCAACCACAACTATGCGAACGCGAAGGCCAAAAGCTTGCTGCATTGACTGCTGTATTTTCTGCAATTTTCAAAGTCCAAAATCCTCCGTTAGCCATCCGAAATCACCCCGAGGCCCCCGGAGCCTCACCAAAAGCACCGACATATCCCAAAATATCATACGAACTTATTCCAATCATCAAAACACATCAAACAACACTAAAATTATCAATTCACATTAGATTCAAGTCTAAGTTTCTTCAAAACTTCCGAAACATACATTCGATAAAAAACCTGACCAAAATACCTCCAAATGACCTAAAATTTTACCCGTACATCCAAAATCACCTGACAGAGCTACTACAACTCTCGGAATTCTATTTTGCCCCCCGGATCAAAATCTCACCTATCAACCGGAATTCGCCAAAATACTAACATCGCCAATTCAAGCCTAATTCTACACTGGATCTCCAAATTCAATTCCGATCGCACTCCTTAGTCACAAATCACCTCCCGAAACTAACCAAATAACCGGAATTCACATCCGAGCCCTCTAACTAAATAGTCAACTTCTGGTTGACTTTTCCAAAACAAGCTTCCCTTTAAGAGACTAAGTGTCTCATTTCCATCTAAAACCAATCCAATTCTACCTGTCTCAAATACTTATAATGAAGCATAGAGAAACATAATATAGGGGAAACGGGGCGGTAACTCATGTGACGACGGGCCGGGTCATCACATCCTCCCCAACTAAAACAAACGCTCGTCCTCGAGTGGGTCAAGAAACATACCTGAAGCTGCAAATAGGTGAGGATATCTGCTCCTCATCTCCTGCTCGGTCTCCCAAGTAGCCTCTTCCACGGGCTGACCTCTCCATTGCACCTTCACCGAAGCTATATCCTTTGACCTCAATCTCCAAACCTGACGACCCAAAATATCCACTGGCTCTACATCATAGGTCAAATGATCATCCAACTGAACCGTGATGAAGTCTAACACATGAGACGGGTCCCTAACATACTTCCGGAGCATAAAAACATGAAATACCGGATGAACCGCCGACAAGCTGGGTGGAAAAGCAAGCATATAGGCCACCTCACCAATCCTCCTGAGTATCTCAAAAGGCCCTATGAACTGCGGACTCAACTTCCCTTTCTTTCCAAATCTCATAACGCCCTTCATAGACGAAACCTTCAATAAGACCTTCTCGTGTACCATATAAGATACATCTCAAACATTTTGGTCTGTATAACTCTTCTGGCGCAACTGAGCTGTACGAAGTCTCTCCTGGATCACTTTCACCTTATCTAAGGCATCCTGGACCAATTCTGTCCCTAATAACCTAGCCTCGCCGGGCTCAAACCAACCAACCAGAGATCTACACCATCTCCCATATAAGGCCTCATACGGTGCCATCTGAATGCTGGACTGATAACTGTTGTTGTAGGCAAACTCAACAAGCGGTAAAAACTCAGCCCAAGAACCTCCAAAATAAATAACACAGGCACGCAACATGTCCTCCAATATCTGAATGGTACGCTCGGACTGCCCGTCCGTCTGAGGATGAAACGCTGTGCTCAACTCTACCTGTATGCCCAACTCTCACTGAAAAGTCCTCCAAAACTGGGAAGTAAATTGAGTACCTCTATATGAGATAATGGAAACTGGGACCCCATGCAACCGTACAATCTCCAGGATGAAAATCTCTGCTAACCGCTCCGAAGAATAGGTAGTACACACCGGAATGAAGTGCACGGACTTGGTCAACTGATCCACAATCACCCAAATTGAATCAAACTTCCTCCCCGTCTGAGGGAGACCACTCACAAAATCCATAGTAATCCTCTCCCACTTCCACTTGGGAATATCCATGCGCTGAAGTACACCACCGGGCCTATGATGCTCATACTTGACCTACTGACAGTTGAGACACAGAGCTACATAACTCACAATATCCTTCTTCATTCTCCTCCACCAGTAATGCTATCTCAAATCCTGATACATCTTTGCGACACCTAGATGAATAGAATACCGCGAGTTGTGGGCCTCCTCCAATATCAACTCCCGAAGCCCATCCACATTGGGCACGCAAATCCGACCCTGCATCCTCAACACGCCATCACTATCAATAGTCACATACCTGGCATCATCATGTTGAACCCAATCCTTAAGGACAAACAAATGTGGATCATCATACTGGCGCTCTCTAATGTGGTCATACAAGGAAGATTGAGATACCACACAAGCCAACACCCGACTAGGCTCCGAAATATCTAGCCTCACCATCCAATTGGCCAAATCCTAGACATCAACTGCAAAGGGCCTCTCCCCAACTGGAATATACGCCAAACTACCCATACTTACCGCCTTCTGGCTCAAAGCATCGTCCCCTACATTGTCCTTCCCTGGATGATACAAAATGGTAATGTCATAATCCATGAGTAACTCAATCCACCTCCGCTACCTCAAATTAAGATCCTTCTGTTTGAACAAATGCTAAAGGTTGCGATGATCGGTATATATCTCACAAGATACGCCATATAAGTAGTGCCTCCAAATCTTCAAAGCATGAACTATGGCAGCCAACTCCAAATCATGTACTGGCCAGTTCTTCTCATGAGGCTTCAACTGACGAGAAGCATATATAATGACTTTACCCTCCTGCATCAAAACACATCCAATCCCAACTCTCGAAGCATCACAATACACGGTGTAAGAACCTGAAGCTGATGGAAAAACTAATACTAGAGTTGTGGTCAAAGCTTTCTTGAGCTTCTGAAAGCTCTCCTCGCACTCGTCTGACCATACAAATGGTGCACCCTTCTGCGTCAACTTGGTCAAGGGCGAAGCAATAGATGAAAAACCCTGGACAAACCAGCGATAATAACCTGCCAAACCGAGGAAACTCCGAATTTCTGTGGCTGAGGATGGTCTAGGCCAACTCTACACCGCCTCTATCTTCTTTGGATCAACCTGAATACCATCACTGGACACCAAATGTCCCAGAAAAGCCACAGACCCAAGCCAGAACTCACACTTGGAGAACTTTGCAAAAAGTTTCTCCTCCCTCAACCTCTATAATACCACTCTCAAGCGCTGAGCATGCTCCTCTAGGCTACGCGAGTACACCAGGATATCATCAATGAAAACGATAACAAATGAATCTAGATACGGCTGAAATACGCTATTCATCAGATGCATGAACGCGACTGGGGCGTTAGTCAGCCCGAAAGACATAACCAAAAACTCATAGTGCCCATATCTCATCCTGAAAGCCGTCTTCTTAATATCAGAATCCCTAATCTTTAGCTGGTGATAGCCTGAATAGAGATCAATCTTAGAGAATACCCTTGCTCCCTGGAGCTGGTCAAACAAATCATCAATACGGGGTAATGGATACTTGTTCTTCATTATCACCTTGTTCAACTGCCTGTAGTCAATGCACATTCTCATTGTGCCATCCTTCTTCTTCACAAATAAGACTGGTGCACCCCACGGTAACACACTTGGGTGAATGAACCCCTTATCTAGTAGTTCCTGAAGCTGCTCCTTCAACTCCCTTAACTTAGCTGGTGCCATACGATAGGGAGGAATAGAGATGGGCTGAGTGCCCGGCACCAGATCAATACCGAAATCAATATCCCTATCCGGTGACATGCCCGGCAGGTCTGCTGGAAACACATCAGGGAAATCCCTCACAACGGGAACCAAATCAACACTAGGAGTCTTATCTCCAACATCTCTCACAAAAGCCAAGTACGATAAACAACCTTTCCCAACCATCCGCTGGGCCTTTAGGAAAGAGATCAGCCTGCTGGGTACATAATCAGTCATACCTCGCCACTCAATCCTCGGAACACCCGGAATAGCCAACGTAATTGTCTTGGCATGACAGTCTAGAATAGCATGGTACGGAGATAGCCAATCCATACCTAGAATCACATCAAAATCCACCATGCCCAACAACAACAAGTTAACTCGGGTCTCTAGACCCTCAATAGTCACTAGACAAGATCGATATACATGATCCACAATAATAGTATTACCCACCGGGGTAGATACATGCACAGGAAAGACAAGACAACCACGGGTCGTACCCAGATGATGGGAAAAACATGAAGACACATAAGAGTATGTAGATCCGGGATAAAATAAAACAGAAGCATCCCTGTGGCAGATTGAGATAATACCTGTGATAACAGCATCTGATGCAATGGCGTCCCTCATGTTTGGAAGAGCATAGAACTGAGCTTGACCACCACCAGATCGGTCTCCACCCCAAGGGTGGCCCTTAACTGTATGGCCCCCACCATTACCTGACTGGGAGGGTGCTAAAGTAGATGGAGTGGAAGAGGAGGGCTGATCCCTTTGGTGAGACCGACCACCATGAAGCCGAGGACACTGTCTCCTCATGTGACCAAACTCACTGCACTCGTAGCAACTACCCGGTATTGGAGAAGGGGATTGAAGGGAACCCGTCACTGCAGATGAACCCTGGGCTGAAGAGGCAGGAGTAGAGCTCTGAGTTGGAAGGGCACTAAGTGAAGACTGGCCCTGCTAAAATCCCTGATGACCACGGCCTGATGAAGCCCCACTGTACTCTGGACGACCTGACTGAGGAGGCCTGAAGGAACGACCTCTGCCATGCTAGAATTTGCCCCTAGACGGAGCACCACTGAAGCTACCTGAACCTCGAGGCCTTTTGGCCTCCCTCTCCTCACTCTCTCGACGGCGATCTGTCTCAATCTGTCGAGCCATGTCAACTACCTCCTCAAACGAGGCAGCCACAACCCTCTCTCTAGTCATCAAAATACGGAGTGAATAGTTGAGGCCATCGACGAACCTCCTAATCCTCTCCCAGTCTGTCAGGATAATCCAAGTAGCATGCCGAGCTAACTATGTAAACCTCAACTCGTACTGGGTCACAGTCATGTACCCCTAAATAAACCACTCGAACTGACGACGCAGCTCCTCCCTGCGAGACTGCATAACATACTTCTCCAGAAAAAGAGTGGAGAACTGTTGCCAAGTAAGGGGCTTTTCTCCAATAGGCCTATGCCTCTCAAACTCCTCCCACCATCTAAATGCAGGCATTGAGAATTGGAAAGAAGTAAAAGCCACTCCACTCGACTCCAAAATCCCTGCACTGCGAAGCATACTCTGACACTTGTCTAGAAATCCCTGAGCATCCTAGCCCTCAGTACCACTGAACGTTGGAGGCTGGAGTCTACCGAACCTCTCTAGTCGTCGCTACTCGTCATTTAGCATAAGTGGAACCACATAATCCGGATCTGGTGCGACTGGCACAACTGGTGCAACCGGTGCAACTGGCTGAGCTGGGGCTGCTCCTTGTGTCTGCAATCCCTGAACAACCTGCTCGGGTGTGCGAATAGCGGGGGTCTGATGACCACCCTCGGTCTGTGAGGTAGCTGCGGCAGTAGTGGCTGAGACTTCTAGAGCCAGGCCAGTGCAGACGGATAAGATCTAAGCTAAAGCCTCCTGGAGACCAGGAATCACAATGGGCATAGCCAGTGCCTGAACAGGTGCTGCTAGAGCATTTACAGTTGGAGGCTGGTCCTGAATAGGGGCAACTAGTGCTGCCCCCGCTGCTCTGCCTCGACCATGACCACGGACGTACCCATGGCCTCTAGTGGGTGGTAATGGTGGTTGCCTGCCACGTCCGTAGCACGGGTTCTCTCCATCCGCGAGAGAATAGAATATACAAGTTTAGTTCTCGGAACAATAAAGCCGCATGACAAGAATTCAAGAATATGAAGTGTTTCGTAAAGGTTCTGCAGCCTCTCGAGGATAAATACAGACGTCTCCGTATCGATCCACGAGACTCTACTAACCGGCTCATGACTCATGAGGCCTAGTAACCTAGGCTTTGATACCAACTTGTCACGACCCCAATTCCGATCGTGATGGTGCACGACAATATTGCTAGGCAAGCCCGACCATTGTAACACTCTCAACCCAAGTATGAAAACTCATTACCAGCTAATTGAGTTATTATAACAGTTAGTAAGATTAATAATTCCGATAGTAAATAGAATCAATACGGAAAGCCATAGTAATACCAATATAACTCCCAAAAGATCTGGGGTCACGAGTCTAGAGCCTCTAAATACAACTGAGTGGTAAATCCTCAAAATACATAAGTCTAGGTTATGGAAATATAAATGGATAAGGGGGAGATGTCGGGTCCTGTGGATTCCAGGCAGCTACCTCGCCAACTCCGGAATAACTCTGAAAAATAGCAAACCGCTCAACTAAGCTCCCGGAACAACTGAATATGCAGACATGGTGCAGGGAGTAAAGTGAGTACTTCCAACTCAGTGAGTAATAAGCATATATAATGACTGAAGGTGAGAATACACGAAACACCACAGTGTAAAGCTATAGCTAACAGTTTAACACAATTAACGGTAGAAATGGCAACAAAACGATGACAGGCAAATATCAATGCATGAATGCAATGCAATGCACATGACCGCTGCGGCGCGCAGGCCGATCCATTTGGGTACCTGCACTCACTGTGAGGGTTCAGACTCTGGAGGGGCTCCTACAGCCCAAGCGCAATATCATCGTAGCTTTTGCTGCGGTGTGCAGCCCGGTCCACACTCAATCCAGAATATGCATGTGAGCCACACGTCAAAGTCAAGTTATAATTCTCAGTTCCAATTATTAGGAAATATAGTTCAAGTTTTTAAAACGTTAGGAATGTGACTAAGCATTTCGAAACAGTGTTTAACTCAGGACTGAAATCATATAACATACTAAGCATCATGGAAGCAGTGATAATAATCCCTAAGGGATACAAATAATTGGCACACAACCCAATTATACTCGTAATAATCCAAGTAGGATGTTTATCAATCAACCACTAGTCAAGAACACAGTATGAAAATTACTCGGGATGGACTAAGCTATAGTCCCCAATCACATATGACCCCTCACTCGTCATAGAGTACGTGTCTTGCCCCAATATAGCGTCACAGTGTGATATACCAGGGTTTCAAACCTCAGGTCATCATCTACATCGATTACTCACCTCAAACCGACCACAAGTCTAGCTCGCTATGCCTTTTCCTCTTGAATCAACCTCATCGCGCGCCGAATCAGATCAAAACCACAAGGAATACGTTACAATAGGCTAATGGGACATAACCCAATCGAAAGAACTTGAAAAATACCAAAAATCACGAAGTTGGCAAAACCCGAGCCCCGGGCCCACTTCTCAGAAAATTATGAAATTCACATCACTGGATTCCTCGTCTCGCCACGAGCCCGTAAATATAAAATTTACCAAAATCGAAGTTCAAATGCCCCCTCAAATCCCAAATTTGTATTTCAAAACCCAAGCCCTAGTTCTTCAATTTTTCTCCCAATTTCCAAGAATTAAAGGTTGATTATTAAATAAAATAGCGTTTCTAGGTCACGAGACTTACCTCCAATCAATTCCCGTCAAAACCCTCTTCAATTTCTACCAAAAAGCTCTTAAGGTGGTTCAAAAATGGAGGAAATAATGAATGGGTCACGGATGAAATACCATAAATAAAACCTTCTGCCTTGCTATATTTCTTCTATGCGAACGCGAGGGCCCTCTCGCGTTCGCGATGAACAAAAATCCCACTGTCCAATTTAACCCTTCACGAACACGTACCACTGGTCGCGAACGCGATGCTTCAGCTGCTATCACTATGCGAACGCGACCCTTGTTCCGCGTTCGTGAAGAACAAATCACATGGGCCTCAACCTTCTCATACGCTAACGCAATACTCCAAACGCGAATGCGATGCACAGGGACCTCCTTTTACGCTAACGCGACTCCCGCATATCGAACGCGATGAACAAACTAGGAAGGGCCCCCAGGCCTTATACGCGAACACGAGGACACTATCGCGAACGCGATAGCCCAGAAATCATAACTACGCGAACGCAAATGGCACCTCCACGAAAGCGAAGGCCAAAAGCCTGTTGCACTGACTGCTGCATTTTCTACAATTTTTAAAGTCCAAAATCCTCCGTTAGCCATCCGAAATCATCCCGAGGCCTCAACCAAAAGCACCAACATATCCCAAAACATCATACAAACTTGTTCCAATCATCAAAACACATCAAACAACACTAAAATCATCAATTCACATCGAATTCAAACCTAAGTTTCTTCAAAACTTCCGAAACACACATTCGATCAAAAACCTGACCAAAACACCTCCAAATGACCTAAAATTTTACCCGCGCATCCAAAATCACCTAACGGAGCTACTGCAACTCTCGTAATTCTATTCCGACCCCCGGATCAAAATCTCACCCATCAACTAGAATTCGCCAAAATACTAACTTCGCCAATTCAAGCCTAATTCTACAGCGGACCTCCAAATTCAATTCCAATTGCACTCGTAAGTCTCAAATCACCTCCCGAAACTAACCAAATCACCGGAATTCACATCCAAGCCCACTAACTAAATAGTCAACTTCTGGTTGACTTTTCCAAAACAAGCTTCCCTTTAAGAGACTAAGTATCTCATTTCCATCTAAAACCAATCCAATTCTACCCGATCATCTCAAATACCAATAATGAGTCACAGAGAAACATAATATGGGGGAAACAGTGCGGTAACTCATTTGATTATGGGCCGAGCCGTCACATCAATTTATTAGTAGGGGCTTCATAGACATAGTCGTTGGGTTAAGATTCAGATGTTTTTGTTTATAACTTAGCAATATTTCATTGGTTACTATGAATAAAGTTTTGGAGTTGATTTATTTAAATGTTTAAATTAATCAAAAGTATTTGGTTAGAGTATTGCCTTGCTGCATTTAAAGTTTGGAGCTATAATAGATTTGACAAGTAGAAATGGTTCGCTCAGTAATGTTTAGTGATCGAGTCCGGTCTCGACATGTGCAGAAAATGGGTCTTGCAGTAGTGACCTGATAGTGAGTGATTTGGACAAAAACTCTACGAGCTTGGAGTGAACAGGAAATGGAGGAGTGAGTTTGCATGGAAGAGAATCAGGTTCATCAGAAGGATTTTTTGAGAATATCTCATGAGCTAATGACTCGAGGTGTTCTGTGGCTCTTACATTTCCTTGGAATAGAATTTCTTGCCCCTGGTACTCAGACAAGAGATAAGCTCCTTCATTCATCAGACTTTCAGCAGCTAAAGCCATGAAGTTATGAGCTTCTTCCTTTTTTGGTGACTCCTTGAGAGTCACTAAGTTCAATATGGAGGAGTTCAGATATTGGTCAGGATCATCCTCAGGGGCTTCTGACAGTTGAGGAGTAAAACTTACTATGTTTTCTTTGATGAGATCATAGGATTGACTAGACATATAGTTCTCAAAATCATGGTAAATAGGGTTTATCAGAAATGGAAAAAGTATAGGAGTGGAGAAGGAACCCGGAATGGGTAATGTGGTAGAGGACGTGAAATAGTAGCGCTCTAGGGATGATTTTGAGGAAAATAAAGAAGTGTGAGTGGTGTCAATGGTGGGGGAATGAGGCAATTTTTCAATCTCCATTATATGAGTACTTGGTAGACGAGTAGAGAGAGAGAGAGATGAAGAGAAGATCCCAGCTGTACAAAGTAGATATAAGGTTCATGACTTGCCGTGAGAGAGAAAGAAGGTTTTATTGGAAGAAGGACTAATGATTAGTGGAGAGAGAAATAGATTCTGAATATTTCTGAAAAATAGCGGTAGGTTTTTGGTAAAGTGTTAACGTGCAGAGGGTATGAAAGAATTTGGAAGACAAGACATGACACGCATACGTTGAAAAGTCGGATATTGTGGCAGTTGAGTTAGTTTTGATTTTTTTTTTGTTTTGAGAGGGCATGCAAAATTAAGCACATTACTACTAACCTGCGATACAGGAACCTGATACCAGAACAATTTTTTGAAAAAAGGTTTTAGCAGCTCCTCTCTCGCAGTTCATAGCTGTAGCTTTAACTTTGATGATCGTCATGCATGTTTACCTACAACAGTATTTATGTGAGTTAGGCTTGGTCAAAAAATACTTTAGATACGTTTACCTGGTGTTGTCTTTCATAACCAACTGATGGAGGATCAGGTTCTTCATTAGAATCTTGTGATCCCATCTTTACTTAGATTGATTTAGAATATTCTCTACTCGAGGCATTGATGCAGATATCTGGAATTTGCTCATCTGTTCTGTGATACTATCCACAGATCAATCCCTTCTTCACTTTGACCAATAGAAGACGATCTCACCCTTCAATGTGTTTGATCCTCTTGTTTTATAAACTCTTCTTCAGTTGTTGATGACGCCATTGAGTCTTGCTTCATTGTCTCTCAAAGGATGAGACATGAACCATGACAAGTGAACTATTCCAAAAGTGCTTTCTTTTTTCATAGAACAACACTTTGGATTTTATTTTGGAATGGAGATGCAGAAGGGGCTCAATAGAAAAAGAAAGAAAAAGAAAAAGATTCCCCCATATTTTTTTTAAAGATTTTGCGCTTATCTAACTTTAGAATAAAAGAAGGCAATTGACTTGTCACACATATGGGAACCTTTGGTTTTCCAATTTGAGACAGAGTTTGATTGATGAGAGGGATTTGGAGCTTAATTTAATTTCCCCACACTCTTTGTTCTGTTGCTTGTGGAGTGTCATGAGCTGCACCTCTACTTTTCTTTCAACTTCAGTGGTAGTAGGTGACATACCAGGTTCTTTGTGAGACGTGGAGGATGATGTTGCATTGTCTTTAGCCAGTCTCCTTCATCTTAATCATTTTATCATCCTCCCTATTTGAAGCCTAAGATATTTCCCAGAGACAGGGTTGGTTCATCAACTTGATTATCACCATTTTTTTTTTGGCAGGAGAAGGTGTCTTGTTGAATACCCCATGAGCACCTCCTACCATTCAGTGTGCCTTTTGTTGGAGACTTTGAGGGCTTGTTATGTGGATTGTACCCCTGAAGGGTTCCTTCGCTTCTATTTTTGCATTGAGCCTCCCAAGATGATCCTTCCTGTTGTCAAGAACATGTCATTTTCTTTCATTTGGCAGCTCATGGTGGGTTTTGATTCAGGAGGGACCTGATTAGACACCTGTTAGTCAAGTAGAAAGTAGTATTTACTGCTTTTGCACAGAGTTTCTTGGCGATTTCATAGTCAATGAGCATTGTCTATGCAACATTATCCATACCATTTCTTTCTTTCAGCAATACCATTTTGCTGTGGAGTCCTTGAAGTTGAGAAATTGTGCATGATCCCTTCTTCCCTTTCCTCCTTCATTTTGTGAGCTCATGTCCAGGTGACACTTGAGTTTGGCAGACCATGACCAAGTCTTTCTGAGTTAATTTATTTGAAAACAAGAGGTTTGCATTTACCAATCCTTCATGCCATGGTTGCGACTTCATTCATCTCATACCACCATCTTGTGGAGATTCATAATTAGTTAGAGTCTATGTTCTTGTTTCCTTTATCCACTGAGACCACTTGGCGAGCTATCAGATTGGTGACTGCACTTTTTAGGCCATTCACATAGTACATATTCCCACTTGAGTGCCAAAAGAACCTTTCTGCCTTTTCATTTAATGAGAATGTACCCTTTACTTCCTTCTTAAGGATATATTCCCTTCATGCAGGGCTTTCAGTGAGAAGAGATTCAGGATATTTTCAACTGCGTACTTTAAGCATCCACTATCCATAGTCCATCGCAGTTCGCTTCCTCTCACTATTCCCTGCTCATGCAAATCAAGCATTAGATTTAGAAACCTAAACTATTTAGGGTCCCTTCTTATGGTAAAAAGGATGAATAAGGGATTTCTTAGTCCATGCAGGCAACTTCTGCTTTTTGTGAGTGGTACCTGTCATTTGTTAGTAGTCATTCCATCAGTAAACACTTTGTTTTTCTGAGCAGACTGAACCCTGGCCTGGCAATTTTCTTTAAAATGCCTATCGTTCCTACAGTGGGTACATAGCAAGTTATCAGGTACAGTGACATACTTGTTGTGCGAGTTGTACCCGATGCCTTGCCTGTTTCCACTGTTGTTGAGATACATGGCAGTGACAGCATCTGAGGACCAGGTCCACTTCAGAGACTTCTCAAGATCCATTCTTACTTTCTCCAATTCAGCTTGAAGTTGCTGATTCTTCTCGAGTTCTTTACATAGGCTGGTTTTTACAGCATTTAATTCCTTTTCAAGATTGATGTGTGTCTCACTTGCTACTACCTTCCCTTTCCCAAGCATCACATTCCTATGTTCTCTATTGAGCCTTTCAATGGTTTCCTCTAGATCAGTGCATATCACTAAAAGGTCATCTCTCTCCTGTTCAGTATTTGCAATTTTTTCTTCTAAGTTGTGTTTCTCATTGTTGAGACCTTTTATTATTTTTTCTAGATCAACAAATGCTACAAACGATGTAATTTTTCCCACATAAAGAGTATTTTGAGACCCATCATCATGTTAATCACACACACCAAATTTACCCTTATGCAAAATTTCAGTCGAGAAGATGGCTAAATATTTTAACCTTTCTGATGCTCGAAGGTTGTTCCAACGTGATAATGCTCGTTAACTCCACCATTTGGCATTGCTGCGAGTTAAAGCATTACACTTTACGGACGACAAAAAACTTTCAAATTCATTCAGTGAATTTTTTATCTCTTCGATCTAGTTATCTCACCCTTAGGCATGATGCTACTTTTATTGTGGAGTCCTACATGCCTCACATGTTTAGTGGGCTGTTTGTTTTTTTCCAAGACATACTTGGAGATCTTATAGAGCAACCCAATGATGGTACATTGAAGGCACTAGTGCAACTTTGGGATTCATCCACACGTCTTGGCACCTCCTCAAAATTCATTGCGGCACTACGTCTAGTAAACGATGTGCCTTTAATGACTCATGAGTACATAGACTGATGGACAGTACTTCGACTAGATCCTTTAAAAATGAGCCCTCTAATTGTTTTGAAAAGTCCAAGGCAAGATCAGGTGCATGTGTGATCCAAAGGGGTCACGAGTCTACTAAAAGTAAAACTACCTTCTCCTTCTTCCAAGTCTAAGTGGAAGTCAAATGACCTTCCGCAAATAGACCAGAACTTTTCCAAGTTATGTACCGGCCAAATAGGAAATTAGGCCGCTTTCATTGGCCTTGAAGACAACTACTACTGCCCTTAAGGTATCCCACAACTATTGCTAAAGGAAGGAGCTCCTCAAACTCAAGTAGTGATAGAGAGCCCAGCCTTGTGCTACTTTGTGATGAGAAAAATCATCTTCCCGTTTCACTAAATGGTATTGGAGATACTTACAACTTCCAGTTCTGTAGAGAGTGAATCTAGCGAAGACCACCATTAGAACCATCCGAACAAGAGGAGAAAGAGTTGGGTGACGACTATTGACTTGCTTCTGCTTTAGATACCATCATTATTGAGTTTTATGCCTTTGTGGATGAGGATAACGGCTTAACAACGAAATTCCCGGAATTAACAGAACAAGTAGAGTTGTTCTTGTTTGTATTCCTGTTAGTTTAATTTTTTTTTTGGAACACTAACAACATTTTCTTCTTTTTTTTGTTAGCAGGGTCATCAGGAATTATGCAATGATGATCTTGGAGATGACATTATTGATGATTTTATTGAATACATAGATGATCTTGGTATGACAGCAAAGAGCTTTCACAAGTCGCCAAATGGTTCTAGGGATCATGTTATGGGTGGAACCTCTTCAAATGCGTACTCCACCTAGAAAGCCAAATTCTTCTTCTATAGTTCATAGAAAGCTTATCCAACCAGCTGTGAAGAGTGAATATGTGGCTGCTACAACTAAAGTCATGCACCCGAAATCGTTCATGCCTTCCTCATGGCCGTTGCAGCCTGGTGCTTCAAGCAAAGAGCCGCATGCATGGAACTTTTTGTCATGACAAATCAACATTTGTTTCTTTAATGCATCGTGGATTATACGAGTGGATCAAAGAGTTCTCTGTAGATTCTACAGATAGATTTATGAAGTTGGACGAAAGTATCAGTTTGACTCTTATAGAAATATGAATAGAGAATATCATTGATATTTCTACTTTGGAGGATCTTGTTGAAGCTTTCATTAAGACTTATGTAAAGTATTAAACTTTAAGATCATCCAATATGAGAAAAGAATTACACCAAGACTCACTCTCTAATGCACAACAACACCTCGATGGTGCGAAGTTGGAATATGGGAAGGCAAATGAGTCCGGTGAAAAACTTCAAATGGATCTTGTGATTGTCGAGAAACAATTAGCGGCCCTGACCTCTAAAAAGAAGAATATCATCGTGCTCCTGGATAAACAACAGGAGAATATATCCAAAAGTCATATGGAAATCACTGTTACCGAAGGAGAAACTTATACCATTAAGGCGAACATCCCGTTGTCGGATGATGAAGCGGAGAAATTATCCCTCCTAAAAGATGTAGTTCAAATGAGTCTCCAGCAAATCCTTGGATTCAAACATTTTCCATAGCTTTAGATATTTTTTTTCTTAGGATCACGTGTTGTTGGTCTTTCTCAAAGATGGGGAAGAAAAAAAGATTAAAGTATTGATTAAAAAGTCTCATAATAATTTTATTAAGTATAACAAGACTTTAAATAGCGAATTTAAAAATAGAGTCTCCAGAAAATCAGGAGAATAAATATTCAAATTCAAAAACCTAAACTATCTCAACTAACTTATACTATTAAATTTAAATTTAAACAAAGACTCCTCCTTTGACAAACTACTTATTATTCTGGTGAATCAAATATCAGCAGTAACAAATACAAAATCCAACATTTCTCTTTACTTTTGTTGCTGCAATAGGTTGATACTCATCAATTTCTGCTTTGGCAATTTTGCTTGTACATTCTTTCATGTGTTTATGAACTTGCATCCATCTGCAATGTGACTTTTTTTTGGTTTTGTGCATAAAAAATACCCTTAGTGACCTTGTCTTATCTGAATTAAATCTCTTTTGAAAGTATTTGATTCTGGACAATGATAGGATTTTCAGGGATTGCTCGTAAGGATTGTTCTTCCATTACAACTTTTAATACATCATTGGTTTTAAGATATGATTATATTTTCACTGAGAAAATCCGATAGTTTTTGCCAGTGCAGTTTGTGGGGCATTCAAAGAGCTGCTTGCCATGTTTGAAAATGGATTTAAAATTGATATTGATTAAAAATAGTTTGAAAATAGTTCTTTAAAAGAACTCACAGATCTTGTAATACCAATGAAGCTCTTGATACCATTATTAGTTCTTATTAAAAGATGGAGCAGCAAAAAGATTAAAAATATTAATTAAAAAGTCTCTCAATAATTTTATTATGCATAACAAGACATTAGATAGCCAATTTTAAAACAGAATATGCAGAAAATCAGGAGAATAAATATCCAAATTCAAAAACCTAAACTATCTTAATTAACTTATCTAAATTTAAATTTAAATAAAGACTCCTCCTTTGGCTAAACTACTTATTATCCTGGTAAATCAAATATCAGCAATAACAAATTCTCCATAATGGTAAGTTATTCTGCCGATAGTGTTCAAAGTTATTGTGCTGCTTTAATTATGTTTCTCAAAAGAAGTTTTTTCTTTTTTTTTGTCCAGTTTCCACTATGTTGGAAAACTATTTTTTTCTTTTTCGGTTGCAGCCATCTATCCACGGAAGCTTCAGTGAAATGACCATTCTTAAACGCGAGCCACAGACTCCATTCAGTGTCAAATATAACTGGGTGACTCTTTACCGGATGCATGTACTTGATGACTTCTAATTGGACGACTTGCTCATATGTTTCTTGAAACTTCACAGTGCGTCTATTTGTATTGGAAGCCGAAGTTCAGAAAATAGTATACAACAAAAACTTTATGATATGATGCTGGAGAGGCAGTGAATATCACGTATGGTAGAGCTGCTTTATGCTACAACATTATCAGTCACTTCATGCGCCTGTGCAATTTTAATCATATTTTAGTGTGAACAAGTTCAAATCAAAAGCTGCTTAATTGAAAATAAACTAGACTTCAATGGGAATGACATATCCTAATTTCATCTTGAAATTCCTGTCGTATTGGTCCGAGTTAATTCCCGAAGTTGATCTCAAAATCAGATACATATGTTTATAGCTTTGTGCGCTCTAGTGGGAAAAAAATCCATATAATAAGTTAGAAGCTCTCAAATCACGAGGACCTTAGTCCCCTAGAAACCAGGTATCGAGTGTTGAAATATGCAAAAGTTTTAGCTTGAATATCTTTACGGACTGACCAGAAGTAATTTTTGAAGTCGGTCTCTAGTTATGACTTCTTCCTTTCGCATCTTTGGCCACTCTTCTTAAACCATCCATATCTTGGTTTAGGTGAGTGCAACCCAAAATTTCTTTTATATACCTGATACTAGACTTATATAGCAACCTCGTGTCAAAATTTCAGATCAAAATTCTTTCTGGATTAGTTGCAGTAGCTTCTTAATTTGTTCTAATTGCAATAACTTTATAGGTTTGCTTACTTTCAGCGTAGAAACCCATATACCAAGCTAGGAGTGTCATAATTTTGTTCTGTCTGTGCCGTTAGAAAGTAAATTCAGAGACCTACAAGTCATATGAATTTTATAGCAAAACACCTTTTGGGCTATCAACATAAATTTTTTGATGTTGGCCTAAGCGCAGTAAACTTTCAGATTCGCCTACTTTCAGCGAAAAAAATATATCTTGATCTAGGAGTATCGGAGTTGAACTCCATTTGTTTTGTTAGAAAATAAAATGAGATACTTACAACGCATATGAATTTCATATGAAAGGTCCTTTCGAGCTGTCAACAGAAAATTCTTGAAAAATACAGACCATACACCAATGATTTTATGTAAGCCATGTAAAAAGTAAAACCAATAGAGAAGCATATACAGAGTAAAATAACAATACATGTGAACGAGTATATCATTTGGAAATAGTTTATAGAAGATGAAATTAAAGTATCTTAATGAGTTAATTAACAGATCTTCGTCCATTTCAACGCTTCACTGGAGGATCTTTCTAGCTCATGGCCTTGTGTCTTCACAAATACCCCCTTCATCGAGCTAGGTATGGAGAAGTCTCTTATAAACGAGACTAACTTGGCGGCTTTACTTGCATGTTGGATCTTTAAGTTTGTACTTCCAAATAAGAAAGTTGACCACATTCGTGCTAGTGTTTTCGAAGTTGCAAGCTTAATGGCTCATGAAGTAAAATTCTCTTTAGTAGTTCTGGTCCTCGCGAACATATATCGTAGCTTGAGGGAGATCTCCACTTCCAATGACCTGATTGCAAGTGATGTAACTTTTCCCATACACAGAGTATTTTGAGACCCATCATTGTGTTAATCACACACAACAAAGTTTACCTTTATGCAAAATTTCAGCAAAGAAGATGGCTAAATATTTCAACCTTTCTAATGCTCGAAGGTAGTTCCAATGTGATGATGCCCGTCAACTCCACCATTTAGCATTGTTGCGAGGCAAAGAGTCACACTTTACGGACAATGTCATACTTTCAGATTCATTCGGGGGATTTTTTATATCTCTTTGCTCTAGCTATCTCACCCTTCGGCATGATGTTACTTTTATCGTGAAGTCCTACAGCCCTCAGGGGTTTAGTAAGTAGTTTTTTTTGCCAAGACATCCCCGGAGATCTTATGGAACATCCCTATGATGGTACATTGCAGGAACTAGTGCAACTTTGGGATTCATCCGCACGTCTTCGCACCTCCTCAAAATTAATTGTGCCATTAAATCTAGTAAACGACATGCCTTAAATGACTCGTGAGTACATAGACCGGTGGCCAATACATCGACTAGATCCTTCATAAAAGAGCCCTCATAATTTTTTAAAAAGTCCAGGTCAAGATTAGGTGCATGTGCGATCCAAAGAGGTCCCGAGTCGATTGAAAGTAAAGCTACCTTCTCCTTCATCCATGTCTGAGACGAAGTCAAATGGCCTTCCGCAAGAAGCCCAGACCCTTTCTATGTCAAAATCCATGAAGGATGTGGGCACCGACAAAAAAGAAAGTTAGGCGACTTTCATTGTCCTCGAAAACAACAACTACTTTCCCAAGGTATCCAGCGACTCTTGCAAAAGGAAGCAGCGCCTCAAACCAGGTCAGTGGTTGAGAGCCCAACCTTGCACCACTTTTTGATGAGAAAAATCATATTCTCATTTTGCCAAATTGTATTGGAGATATTACTACAAATTCCAGTTTAAAAGAGAGTGAATCTAGCGAAGACCACCATTGGAACCGTCCGAACAAGCAAGTGAAGGAGTTGGGTGACGACTATTGCGGTACTGCTGCCTTAGATACCATCATTAATGAGGATGATGACTTTATGGATGAGGCTACCAGCTTAACAATGGCATTCCCTGAGTTACCAGAACAAGTATAGTTCTTCTTGTTTGTATTCCTATTACTTTATTTTTCCTTTTTTATTTTGAATACTAACAACTTTTTTTTTCTGTCCGATGGATCTTCAGGAATTATGCAATGATGAGCTTAGAGATGACATTTTGAGTATTTCTTTGAAGACATAGATGATATTCGTATGACCGGAAAGAGCTTCCACAAGTAGCCAAATGGTTCTAAGGATCATTTTATGGGTAGAGCGTTTTCGGTGGAGTTAATTACCCCTAGAGAGCCATATTCTTCGTTTCCAGTTCATAGAAAGTTTATTAAACCAGCTGTTCTGTATGAAGTTGTGGCTGCTACAACTGAAGTCATGCACCGAAATCGTTAAGGCCTTCTTCGTGGCCATTGCAGCCTAGTGCTTCAGGCAAAAAGCTGCATGGATGGGACTATTTGTCGTGCCAGACCAACTTTTGTTTCTATGATGCAACGTGGACTATGCGAGTGGATCAAAGAGTTTTCTATAGATTCCATGGACAGCTTTATAAAGTTATAGGAAAGTATCAGTTTGACGCTTATGGAAATATGAAGAGTGAACACCATTGATATTTCTACTTTGGAGGATCTTGTTAAAGCTTTCTTTAAGACTTATGTAGAGTTGATGCTTTAAGATTGTCCAAGATGAGTAAAGAATCACACCAAGAGTCACTCTCTAATGAACAAAAATGCCTCGATGATGCGAAGTTGGAATATGTGAAGGCAAATGAGTCTACTGAAAAAATATCAAGTGGCACTTGCGAATGTTGAGATACAATTAGCAACCCTGAGCACTAAAAAGAAGATCATCACGCTCCTGGATAAGCAACAAGAGAAGATTTCTAAAAGTCAAATGGAAATCACTATTACTGAAGGCGAGATTTATACCTTTGAGGAAAACGTCCCGTTGTCGAATGATGAAGCAGAGAAATTGTCCCTTCTGAAAGATGCAGTTAAAATCAGTCTCCAGCAAATCCTTAGCTTCAAACCTTTTCCATAGCTTTGGATTATTTTTTTCCTGGGATCCCCTGCTATTGGTTTTTCTAAAAGACGGGGTAGCAAAAAGATTAAAAGTATTGATTAAATTATCTCTCAATAATTGTATTAAGCATATCAAGACTTTAAATAGCCAATTTAAAAACGGAATCTGGAGAAAATGAGGAGAATAAGTATTCAAATTCAAAAACTTAAACTATCTCAACTACTTATCATATTAAATTTAAATTTAAACAAAGACTCCTCCTTCGACAACACTACTTATTATTCTGGTGAATCAAATGTTAGCAGTAACAAATGCAAAATCCAATACTCCTTGCTTTTGTTGCTGCAATAGGTTAATAATCCTCAATTTATCCTTTGGCAATAGTGCTTGTGCACTCTTTCAAGTGTTTATGAACTTGCATCCATCTCTAATATGACTTGTTCCTTTCTTTCTTTTTTTAATTTTTCTTTTTGGTTTTATGCATAAGAATACCCTTATTGACCTTGTCTTATATGAACTAAATATCTTTTGAAAGTATTTGATATCAGACAATGGTAGGGTTTTTAGGGATTGCTTGGAAGGATTATTCTTTAATTACAATATTTATTAAATAATAGGTTTTATGATATGATTTTATATTCACTGAGAAAATCCGATAGTTTTCGCTAGTGAATGTTTGTGGGGCATTCAAAGAGCTTCTACCCATGTTTGAAAATGAATTTAATAATTGATATTGGTTAATATTAATTTGAAAATGGTTCTTTGGAAGAACTCATAGATCCAGAAAGACCGATGAAGCTCCTGATACCAATGTTTGTTTTTTAAAAGATGGGGAAGTAATAAGATTAAAAGTATTGATTAAAAAGTCTCTCAATAATTTTATTAAGTATAACAAAGCTTTAAATAGTCAATTTAGTAACAGAATCTGCATAAAATCAGGAGAATAAATATTAAACTTCAAAAACCTAAACTACACAACAAACTTATCCTATTAAAGTTAAATATAAAAAAGACTCCTCTATCGACTAAACTACTTATTATTCTGGTAAATCAAATATTAGCAGTAACAAATGCTGCTCTGAAAGGTCGTTGAACGTCCAAAGTTGGTTTTTCAGATTCTTTGCTCAGTTACTAGAGAAAAGCGGACTGACATGCTGCTGCACTTTTTTGCGTCCCAACACTTGAGCTTGAATGGCTAAGTTCACTGCATAATGATAAGTTATTTTGCCGATAGTGTTCAAAGTTGCTGCGCCACTTTAATTATGTTTCTCAGAAGAAGTTTTCTCTTTTCTGGTTCAGTTTCCACTATGCTGGAAAGCTATTACTTTTTTGGTTGCAGCCATCTATCCATGGAGGCTTTAGTCGGATGACCATTCCCGAACACGAGCCATGGATTCCATTCAGTGAAAAATATATTTGTGCGAGCCTTTACCGGATGGACGTACTTCATGACTTCTAACTAGACGATTTGCTCATATGTTACTAGGAAATTCACAGTGCGTCCATTTTTATTGGAAGCCTGTGCAAAGTTCATAAAATGGTATACAACAAAAACTTTATGATATGATGCTGGAGGGGTAGTGAAGATCACGTCCGACAGAGTTGCTTTATGCTACAACATGTGTCAGTCACTTCATACGCCTGTGCAATTTTGATAATATTTTAGTGTGAACAAGTTCATATCAGAAGCCGCTTAATTGTGCAGAAACTAGACTTTAATGGAAATGACATATCCAAATTTCTTCTTGAAATTCCTTCCGTATTGGTCCGATCCTGAAGTTGATCTCAGAGTCAGATACATATGTTTACCGATTTACCGCTCTAATGGGAAAAAGAATCCATATATTAAGTTAGAAACTCTCAAATCACGATAATCCCCTAAAAATCGAGTGCTGCAACATGTAAAAGTTTTAGCTGGAATATCCTTCTGGACCGACCAGAATTAATTTTTGAAGTCGGTCTCTAGTCATGACTTGGCCACTCATGTTGAACCAGCCATATCTTGGTGTAGGCGAGTGCAACCCGAAAATTCTTTTATGCACCTGAGACCAGACTTATATCGTAGCCTCGCGTCAAAATTTTAGATCAAAATTCCTTCTAGATTAGTTTCAGTAGTTTCTTGAATTGATCGAACTGTAGTAACTTTATAGATTCGCGTACTTTCAGGGTAGAAAATCATATCCCGAGCTAGGAGTATCATAATCGTTATCCGTCTGCGCCGTTTGAAAGTAATCTCAGATAATTACAACGCATACGAACTTCATAGCAAAATTTCTTTCAAGCTGTCAACAGAAAATTCTTGAAATTGTCCTAACCGCAGTAATGTCACGACCCATTTATCCCAAACCCGGTCGTGATGGCGCCTCTCGTGAAGACAAGGCCAGCCAACAGAACATCAATACCTCTTTCAATAATTACTTAGCATGAATAAGTCTAAAACATTAATAAAATTATCATTAGTGCAGAAGAAGAATGATAAAATAGGGAACCATCTCGACACAGCCCGACCGGGGTATCACAAGTCACGAGCATCTAGTGAAGTCTAAACAGAACTACAAGGATAGTACTACACAAAATAGAATTTAGAATTCACGGAAGAAATATAGTTCCACGAACGCGGGCGGTCACCTTGCTCAGCTATGATGGCAAAATCTTCAACCAGCTCAAAACCCGCTACCGGGTGAACACATATACCTGCATCTGCACACGAGGTGCAGGGAGTAAAGTGAATACTCCAACTCAGTGAGTAATAAGGGTAAATAACAACTGTGCAGTAAGAAATAATGTAAGGCAAACCATCATGCTATATGGAACCAATGAAAAAGTCCTTTGCGAGAAAGTAGTGAAGCTGTAAACCTTTAGAAATATCTTAGCACAGTTTTAAACCTATTTTGAAAATGACCCTTTCAACAACTATGCAATTGAATGCAAAAGAAACAATAGTGCAGATAAGCACAAAAGTCTGCCTCTCGGGCACCATACTCGGTTATCAGATAATACCAGAACAACAGGTGAATATTGCAAGAAGAAGCATAAATAACATATAATGGTAGACAAATGGAACAAGGTAAACACATCAAATAGTACCGGTACCGCTGCGGCATGCAGCCCGATCCATATACAGCTGTGGCGTGTAGCCCGATCTATTTTACGTTGATGGCGCTCACTGGGGTGTGTACAGACTCCGAAGGGGCTCCTACAGCCCAAGCGCAATATCAAGCCATCCTGTGGCATCAATCAGGCTCTCGTCCTCAATATCAATATAGTATCGATGCGGCATGCATGCCGATCCATAAATATCCTCACAACACACTCAAGGCCTGGAAGCCTCCTCTCCATACACTCGAGGCCTAGAAGCCTCCTCACAATACACTTGAGGCCTGAAAGCCTCCTCACATCACTCAACATATCCTCATATATGGCCCTCGGCCTTACTCAGTCAATAAAATCACGTAAGCCACTCGGGCAACAACAAGGTATGATGCTCAACCCAAAACATTTTATGGAAATATCATTTTAAGTATTTAAGGCATAATAACTTGGCTGAGTTTTTAAAACAGTGGAAAATACATGACTGAGAGTTCAAATATATAATTAAACCAGGGAGGAATTATTAACAACAATCCCCGAAGGGTTCAGATAACTGGCACAAAGCCCAAGTATAGCAATCAACCCAAATTATGATGATAACAAGTAATTTCAGTTAAATACGCAGTGAATTTATCAATCGGGATGGACCGAGTCATAATCCCCAATGGTTCTCTACCCTTTGCTCGATATCCGGCGTGTAAGTCACCTCAATATAGCACTATGATGTGAAATCCGGGGTTTCAAACACTCAGAATATTATTTACAATCATTACTCACCACGAACCGGTGAAATCTCTAGCTCGCGACGCCTATGCCCCTCAAATCGGACTCCACACGCGTTGAATCTATCCAACATTAGAGCGAACACATCACAATATTCCAATGGAACAATGCCCAATCGAAAACAATCGAAAAATAGCAAAAATCTCGAAATTAGCAAAAACCGAGCCCTGGGCCCACTTCTCGAAATATCAGAAAATTAACATCAATGGATTCCTAATCTTCTCACGAGTCTATACATATCAAAATTACCATATTCGAGGTTCATTTGACCCCTCAAATCTCTAATTTAAGCTCTCTTAGGTTCAAGCCCTAAACCACCATTTTGACCTTTAATTCCTTGAGTTTTCAGTTCTAATCCATGTATTTACACCCTCAAAATCATGTTCTAAGTCCAAGAATTCATACTTGATTAAAGCTCTCGAAGCCCTCTTAAAAATCTCCCAAAAACTCTCCAAGTCCGAAGTGAAATATGTTACTCTTTCAAAAATTCGCGAAAAAGACTTATTTAATACTCTGCCCGGCCATCACGCTTCTGCGTTCCCATTCGCGCTCATGTGGGACCGCTTCTGCGGGCACTACACCGCTTGTACGGTTTCCTCTTTAAAATCCCCAGCCGCTTCTGCGTCTCAAATTCCGCACCAGCAGAACTGCTTCTATGGTCACCACTTCCGCTTCTGTGAAGCCTGCCTTGATTCCATTTCCGCTTCTGCGACTTTCTTGTCCGTTTTTGTGTGACCGCACCTGCGGTCCCATAACCGCAGGTGTGAAGATACCAGATATCAGCAGCCTTTTAACAAGCAAAAATTCCAAAACTCTCCGTTTCACCATCCGATCTCACACCGAGGCCCTCGGGACCTCAACCAAGAAAACAAACATGATCCAATACCTTATTCAAACTTGCTCCAATCATCTAAACACCACGATTAACATTAAAACCATCAAATTACATCAAATCTATGCCTAAGTTCCTCAAATTCTTCCGAAACACGCATTCGATCAAAAACCCGACCAAAAGACCTCCGAATGATCTGAAATTTTACACGCACACATCCAAAATCACCTACAAAACTACTGCAACTCTCGGACTTCCATTCTGACCCTCGGATCAAAATCTCACCTATCAATCGGAATTCGCCAAAATACTAATTTCGCCAATTCAAGCCTAATTCTACACCGGACCTCCAAAATCTATTTTGATCACGCTCCTAAGTCACAAATCATCCCCTGAAGCAAACTGAATCACCAGAAATCACATCCGATCCCTCTAACTCAATAGTGAACATCTAGTTGACTTTTCCAAAACAAACCTTCCTTAAAGAGACTAAGTGTCTCATTTTCTACCAAAACCAATCCAAATCAACTCTAACACAACAAATATTGATAATGAAACATGAATAAGCATCGAATGGGGAAAACGGGGTGGTAACACATGAGACGACTGGTCGGGTCATCACATCCTCCCCAACTTAAACAAACGCTCATCCTCAAGCGTACCCAGAGTTGTACTAGAATCCAACCAATAGCTGAATGACCTTACCAAGCATATACCCGGGGTGATCCCACGTCACCCTATCTCGCATAGGTCCGATAACACAACATAGCTGAAATTTCATAGTCCATCTAGACCATAAACCGCAGATCCATATTGCACCTTCCGAAATCATACACAAGATCAGAACCTCACATCTATATTTAGAATAAACCCGAACCATCTGTAATAGCCCATACCTGCAACCTTAAGTAAAATCAAATGATATACCATATGATTCAAGCACTCGAAATGATAACTTCTATTCACAGCAGTTGCCCACAACAACCAAATACCGATAAACAATCCCTTATTTGCTAAAGTCTTATTCCAACACCTTCATATACTGCCAACAATAAATGAAACACGCAATAAACCGTAACCATTTCTCAGATCAAACATTCATGAAGCCACATCCCTTTTGACTAATACCACAACAGATTTCGAGCCGAACCTCGATATTATTCTTTTAACAAGATGAAATCAAATCCATTCGTATTCATTAGTAACCTCAACGATCATCTCAAATCCAACACACCACTCTGGTGATACGATACCTCAATACAGGCCTAAGCCACAACTTGCATAATACGCGCACCAATAAGAAACAATCTGAATATACTCAAATCATGAAAAAAATAACTCAAACGAAAGAGTTGTACCTCAAGCTCATCAGTACCATCACAACACAAGGCTGATACCCCGTCTCACATCATAGAAATAGAACACCTAAATCTACCTCGAAAGGTCATATCTCCATGCGGCCTCGCTACAATGCGCGGTCCTATCCAAACACTGTTACACATGAAACACCTCAAGTCACTTTGACCAAAATTGATAGCCACGCACAATTTGATGTCTGGAACCAAAGAAATTCATCACACCCACGGTGAAACAAATAACATATGACACGCAACCCTATAGGTCATAACCAACACTCTATTTACCGAGCAACACCCAATTACTCTTCCCGCTCAACTTTCTCTATGAATCCCCAATAGAACCGCACCACATGTGCCCATATCCAATAAATCATAACATCTCATAGCACAGAAAAGCAACTTCTAGTTCTCCCCAGATCATTAACAAGTTGAATAACGATCGAATCAACCTATCCCTCAGCAATACAACTCGGGGCCAACCAAGCCAACTCAACCTAAATACGTAGCCACATCGGCCTACCAACGAACTCATCACCAAGAAGCCTGAAGCTATTCCTCCCACTACTATAACTCCTGTCGGAGCCATACAATACGGTGCCCGACACCAAATCAATATCAAAATCCACAACCTCGCCCGACGACATGCCCGACCACCAGAAATGCATCCGAAAAGTCCCTTAATACTGAAACTAAATCAATGGTAGAAACCTCTGCACTGACATCCATCACGAAGGCCTCATTAAGTAAAACAGTCCTTCCCAGCCATCCGCTGGTTCTTGGAGTACACACCACTCTGCTAGAACATAATTCGATGCACCTCGCCACTCATCCCGTAGCATTTTCCGGCATAGCTCATAGCGCAATAGTCTAGAATAACCCAACACTGAGACAACCAGTCTGAATTTCAACATCACATCCGAAATCTAACTTTCCAAGCAAAGGAAGATCCACTCGGACCTCCAAATCCCAATAACCGCTAAATGATGCCGATACATACGATCCACAACCACTTTATAGCCTGAACATAAGAACTCCCAGTATCCAACTCCATATAGCACACGAATCACTATACCTGATCTCGAATTCCGCCGTATGAATACATATCACACCTCAAGTACCCAATCATTCCACAAAAGATATTCTAAAATTTCCCTGTGCCATCAAACAAACTCAGATATCGGCAGTCGATCTAACAAGAAGATGCCGCGATACTATCGAAGTATCACCAGTCTAATCACATTACCCTTTTCCGAGACATATACTCTCGTCAAATCACTTCCAATTAGCAGTACCATTTCCTTGATTACCTGAGGCTACCCGTTGCCTAAGAATTTTATGAACTTCTTTTCAGAACTGAACTGTAACTCATCTATCCAAGAACTTCCACTGATCCCATTTGGATGAAAATCATTACACACCCATGCTTCGCATGCCCATAGAAAAATATATACATCTCCAAACCACAGTAAAACCCAACAAGAACTCTCTCCCATTTCTATCTACATGAGCTAAATTGCCAGGACTGAATCATTCTATCCAAACCGAGCTAAGCAAGCTTCCAGAACTTAAGAGCCTTGATGCACAATACTCGTACGAACTCATCATCTCGAACACATACGAAGAATTAATCATATCCTTACCATACCGATTCGGTCCACTAACAAGCTATTCCATCTATCTAATTTCCCTTCTGATTCATTATCAACTTGATATTCCCTCTTGATGTGGCACCACAATACCTCAACCCAGGCTTACCACACGAGACCCAAGCATAAGACCACATTGTCTATGACCCATAGGTCACTAAATACTCTCTCAACTATTCCAGAAAATACCACATTCTAGAATACTTTACTCTGAAGAACTTGTGAATCTGAATTCGTTACCTTTACTTTCCAGATACGGATACATAGGATCCCATAATCAACATAAAAATACCACAAATATTGACCTTTTCCAATGAAAACACAGTCTCTAACCACATACACAACCTTAAGACACCTGATTATTACATGTAGAATCTTGAACACATTAAAACCATTCTTGAGAGTCACTTGCTTCTTATTCAAACTGCAATTTCCTAATCAAACGGACATAACCACCCGTGCCTTGTTAGCCTCTAACACCGCATGATATGATCTCATTCCAATACAAATAAACTTCTTCCTGCTCCATGCACCGAGCATTCTTACCAACAACAACTTAAGAAATCCTCTGATTTCTTACACATCTACGAGGCACTATATAACGTTTGACAAAATTTTGTTTCACTCATGACATTCTTGGCTCAATTTCCGCAACCAGGACTGATCCGCCAACATGCCTCAAACCGGAACCAACATAGTACATGACCGTACAATTAGATAATCAATAGCAAACTCCCCAACTTGGCTCGAAGCCATGTATCAAGACATACTCAACAACTCATAACACTTTTACTCTAATAATGCCACAATACCCTAGTGAGATTAAAATCAAATCATCTACAAGTTTGTGAAAACACAGATCATCTAGTACTGTAATCCTCTGCAAACCTCGCATTCATCCCCGCATAAGTTGATTCCACTCTCTTAAGCGATCCGAGTTTCAAATTCCAACACGTACCCTTCAATTACACATGAGATCTTCTAACATACGCATAAGGATCATACCACTTAAGAACACTCCGCAGGATATAGCCCACATGCTTCGCCTCAATTTAGTATTTCTGCATACCTTCCACCGTCATACACATTACCCAATCATTTAGTATTCCCGGGTCTGAACTCACACCGCCACATGAAATGCACTTCATTCCCCAACTAGGAGACACGAAAATATTCTTCACGTGCCCATACTCGGGCTACACATCAAATCACAATAGGAAACGAATGCTAAACAGTTTATCTACAATCCATCAGACTCCTTCCTCACTACCAAGTCATATAGATACATCTTGCAGTACCAACATACTCATCACATGGATATACAACCTCCATTCAGTCTAATAGGGACAATACCAAACATATTAGTTCAAAACACTTGCTCATACAATCAGCACCTCAGTACTCAAGCCATAGGCAAAGGTCCGGCCTCAAGTCCTCCATACTGGCCCAACATACTCAAAAAGATCACATCTCGCCCCTTGATCGGGGAATCACAAGACATCAAGGAGCATATAATACTGAGCGCTCATGTGCGCATACAGACGTGTGGAAGGAATTTCAAGAGTTATATCTCAAGCTGAATTAAGTACGCACGATAAGAATTCCAAGAATGTGAAGTTTTTCTAAAGGTTCTGCAGCCTCCTGAGGAGAAATACAAGCGTCCCCGTATCGCTCCGCTAGACTCTACTAAACCTGCTCATGACTCGTGAGACATAGTTACCTAGGCTCTAATACCAACTTGTCACAACCCATTTTCCTAAACCCGGTCGTGATGGCGCCTCTCGTGAAGACAAGGCCATCCAATAGAACATCGATACCTCTTTCAATAATTAATTAGCATGAATAAGTCTAAAACATTAATAAAATTATCATAAGTGCGGAAAAAGAATGATAAAACAGGGAACCATCCCGACACAGCCCGACCGGGGTGTAACAAGTCACGAGCATCTAGAGAAGTCTAAACACAACTACAAGGCCAGTACTATACAAAATAGAATTTAGAATTTAAGGAAGAAATCTGGTGCCGCGAACGCGGGCGGTCACCTTGCTCAGCTATGATGGCAAAATCTTCAACCAGCTCAAAACCCGCTACCGAGTGAACACATATACCTGCATCTACACGCAAGGTGCAGGGAATAAAGTGAGTACTCCAACTCAGTGAGTAATAAGTGTAAATAACAACTGAGCAGTAAGATATCACATAACGCAAACCATCATGCTAAATGGAAGCAGTGAAAAAGTCCTTTGTGAGAAAGCAGTGAAGGTGTAAACCTTTAGAAATATCTTAGCTTAGTTTTAAACCTCTTTTGAAAATAACCTATTCAATAGCTATGCAATTGAATACAAAAGAAACAAGTAGTGCAGATAAGCACAAAAATCTGACTCTCGAGCACTACACTCGGTTATCAAATAATACCAGAACAACAGGTGAATATTGTAAGAAGAAGCACAAACAACATATAATGGTAGACAAATGGAACAAGATAAACACATCAAACAGTACCGGTACCGCTGCATCCATATACCGCTGCGGCATGTAGTCCGATCCATTAAACATTGACGACGCTCACTGGAGGTGTGTACAGACTCCGGAGGGGCTCCTACAGCCAAAGACCAATATCAAGCCATCCTGTGGCATCAATCAGGCTCTCGACCTCAGTATCAATATAGTACCACTGCGGCGTGCAACCCGATCCATAAGTATCCTCACAATACACTAGAGGCCTGGAAGCTTCCTCACCATACACTCGAGGCCTGAAAGCCTCCTCACATCACTCAACATATCCTCACATATAGCCCTCGGCCTTACTCAATCAACAAAATCACGTAAGCCACTTGGGCAAAAACAAAGTATGATGCTCAACCCAAAACATTTTATGGAAATATCATTTTGAGTATTTAAGGCATAATAACTTGGCTGAGTTTTTAAAATAGTAGAAAATACATGATTGAGTTCAAATATATAATTAAATCAGTAAGGAATTATCAACGACAATCCTCGAAGGGTTCAGATAACTGGCACGAAGCCCAAGTATAGCAATCAACCCAAATTATGATGATAACAAGTAATTTCAGTCAAATACGCAGTGAATTTATCAATCGGGATGGACCGAGTCACAATACCCAATGGTGCTCTACCATACGCTCGCTATCCGGCTGTAAGCCACCTCAATATAGCACTATGATGTGCAAGTCCGGGGTTTTAAACCCTCAGAATATCATTTACAATCATTAGTCACCTTGAATCGAAAAAATCTCTAGGTCGCGATGCCTTTGCCCCTCAAATCGGACTCCACGCGCATCGAATCTATCAACCATCATAGCGAATACATCACAATATGCCAATGGAATAATGCCCAATCGAAAACAATAGAAAAATACTAAAAAAATTCTTGAAATTAGCAAAACCCGAGCCGTGGGCCCACTTCTTGAAAAATCAAAAAGTTAACATCACTGGATTCCTCATCGTCTCCCGAGTCTATACATATCAAAATTACCAGATTCAGGGTTCATTTGATCCCTCAAATATCTAATTTAAGCTCTCTTAGGTTCAAGCCCTAAACCACTATTTTTGACCTTTAATTCCTTGAGTTTTCAGTTCTAATCCATGTATTTACACCATAAAAATCATGTCTAATTCCAAGAATTCATACCTGATCAAAGCTCTCGAAACCCTCTTCAAAATCGCCCAAAAACTCTCCAAGTCCGAAGTGAAATATGTTACTCTTTCAAAAATTTGCAAAGAAGACTAATTTAATACTCTGCCCAGCCATCACGCTTCTGCGGTCCCATTTCCGCTGATGCAGGACCGCTTCTGTGTACACTACACCACTTATGCGGTTTCCTCTTTAAAATCCCCAGTCGCTTCTGCAGCTCCTATTCCGCACCAGCGGAGCCGCTTCTGCGGTCACCACTTCTACTTCTGCAGAGCCTGCCCTGAGTCCATTTCCGCTTCTGTGACCTTCTTGTCCGCTTTCGCGTGACCGCAGGTGCAAAGATACCCGATATCAGTGGCCCTTTAACAAGCAAAAATTCCAAAACTCTCCGTTTAAGCATCTGATTTTACCCCGAGGCCTCCGGGACCTCAACCAAGAACACAAACATGAGCCAATACCTTATTAAAACTTGCTCCAATCATAAAAAAACCACGATTAACACTAAAACCATCAAATTTCATCAAATCAAAGCGTAAGTTACTCAAATTCTTTCGAAACACGCATTCAATCAAAAACCCGACCAAAACACCTCCGAATGATCTGAAATTTTACACACACATCCAAAATCACCTAACGAAGCTACTGCAACTCTCAAAATTCTATTCCGACCCTCGGATCAAAATCTCACCTATCAACCGGAATTCGCCTTGCTACGTATCTTTACTTGTTCAATACATGTATTTACTTGTCACATGCCTCTATTTACATGTTCCATATATCTATGCCTTTATTTGTTGTACGCCTTTACTTGCTCTATGCTTTTACATGTTATTGGATAAATGATTTACTTGCCCCATGACATTACTTGTTTATTCACCTTACTTGTTTCTACTTCACTTTACTTCATTATGTCAGATTATTTGAAGAAATTATACGTTTAGCTTACTTTTTATGTTACGTTGTGTGATATGCCATAGTTGAGTTATCAATGAACATGTGTAGATTTGATTGCACGCCACAACAGTATTATTGCATATATAAGAATCGGATTGGACCTGCTGCGACGATATATATGTTGACATGGGACGGGGAGTCACGCCGCAACCGTACTTATATTGAAATGGGTTCGGAATGCCATTTGTATTATGTGTGGATCAGATTGAACGCTACAACAATGAATATGTATTATGGTTATTCTTTGCTATTGGTTCTTGTTAATGTATAGTGACGTTTCGAATCTCATAATAGGTCGTGATGGTGCCCAACGATATTGTTAGGCAAGCCAATACATGAACTTTCACTTAATTAACCATTTTAGCTTTTAAAATCAGAAATTTCATTGAATACTCAAAAATTTAAACCCTGAACCCATGGAAACATACGCATTTTTTAACAAAAATTCTAAGGCAAATAATACATAATTGGGGTGATGATGATGATGATAATAATAATAATAATAATAATAATAATAATAATAATAAGTACAACTCTAAGCATCCACTAGAAACCCCCAAAATTTAATGTCACGAGTGCATGAGCATCTACGAGAATACACAATACCACTATATCCACTATTTAGATTAAAAAAAGACAATGTATTAAAGCAATGGGACGGGAACTCTATGTGCTACGGATCGTAACATAGGGAGCAACTCATCTATCCAAGGGTTCAAAATGCCATTAATAACATCAAAACCACGAATCGATGGTCCAAACCTTCACCTAACTCTCAAACACTCAAAATTTGCCGAACGTGTCCGAATCGCAGTTAAAAATTCGGATCACGACCAAACTTCACAAACAAGTTCCAGCCAAAAAAATGAATATATTTAAGGCCACAGAACACCGCCTGGAGTCTGATAACACTAAAGTCCATTTTAAGTAAAATTTAGCAAATTTCAAAACCTTCAAAATGCAAACTTCCGATATTAAGTGCTGAATCGTTCCCGGACCATACGATACTTAACCCGAACATACATACAAGTCCGAATCACCTTAAGAACCTATAGGAACCTTCAAGTCCCGATTCCTAGGTCATTTACTCAAAAGTCAAACCTTGATCAACTCTTCCAACTTAAATTTTCCGAATTGAAAATTATCTTTCCAAATCAAGTACGAACATCCCGAAATTCGAATCTGACTACACATGAAAGTAACAATAAATAATTTAAAGCTACTCAAGGTCTCAAATCAAAAAATGAAGTGCTAGAACTCAAAACAACCGGTCGTAATTTCTCGTAATTGCTAACTTTATCTTTGCTTGAAAACTCTTCATGTTTCCGAGCAAAGAGGGGCACACTACTAGAAATTATTCCTATGGTGATGGTTCCAAAACCATTGCGGCATGAATTGAAACCGTTGACGTAGAGGTATTGTGATGGTTTTTCGGCCGCTACAATAGGTATCGTCACAATAGAGCTATAGGGACGGTTCTGTGTAACGGTTTAATAACCGATGCATAAGATAGCCTATTGCAACGGTTATTCTATGAATGATATTGCGACGATTCTTTACTCTATAGAACGGTTAAAAACTGTTGCAGTAGAGTTCATTAGCAACTATTGTTCAGGCTATTGCTACAGTTATTTTATAATTTTGCAGCGGTTACTTAATGTTAATGCGACGATTACGTTATACTATTGCAAAGGTCACTTCTGGCTTAAGCGATTAGGGTTGATGGAATTGCAACGATTATAGTGATATATTGTGATGGTTATTTTCTAGGCTACTGCAACGCCTATCATATATTTATTGCAACAGTGATACAAACCAACAATATGTAACATACCTTGAAATATATATAATTTACGAGAAAAATACATTTTTACACAAAATTAGAATCCATAATCGGTGTAATATCCATAAAAGCAAAACATTTAACAATATCTGCCAGTGAATTGGAACACATAAGTTTCCAAGGTGTACAAAAATAAAATATTTCTAGTTTCATCATGAATCAACCTAATACCTTAAGTAAGATCTTAATCACTTTGGTCGCCTACTTCAAGTTCTCCACCTACAAATAATCAAAAAACAAACAATTTAGCAAAAGTTCTATAAAAGGATTTCATTTAAAGATATGTATATTAATGTCATGACACATTTCTCTCACCAAATAAAGCAGATTAGAGGAAACATTTTCCAGTTATGAAGAAACTGAATATGAATGTTGTTTTGCTAACCTAGGCAAATAGACCGACGAGGTTTAACTTAAAAAGATATGTCATGTGAGAATTAGGAAGAAATTGTTCTACCATGTTGTACAAGTGAAAATCCACCACTTAGTGCCCATGCATTAGCCTTTGAACCATCCTGTGCACTAACTTCTTCCAGCCTACTCTTTAAAAACAAGAAACAGGAAAAATACAACTCAATACCACATAAATTGTCATGTCAACTCTCTAAATTCGATCAGATTGAGGAATGATACAATCAACTTGAGTTAATGAACCAATACTCAATATCATCTCAGCTGATTCTTATGAGAGAGCAATGATGGTTTTGAGGTATCCCCTAGCAAAGTAGGTAAGTAAGTTTCATTGAATAAGCATGCCACGTTTCTGAAAACTCAGGTTCCTGGACAATAGCTATGGTAATCCTATCATATTTGCATTTGTATTAGCATAGAAATATACAGCTATGGAACAACTACAAGTGAAGTTCTTTTTTCTGAAATATTTAGAGCACAATTTGAAGGAGACAACATGGTAAGATTAAACAAATTGACAAATACACAAGGCCAAACCCATATGTGGCCCTTCTAACTTGGCGCCAAAATTCATATGGACACCTCAACTTAGCTATGTTTCATTTAAACATTCCAACTATATTTCAACTGGTCCACTTAAACAAAATTTACAAACTTAAATCCTTGTAACTTATACAGTCAACAAAAAGTTGCAACTGTTTTATCTAAACACCTATCCTAGAAATTGATATAAAGAATCCACATATAGGATGCTTTTCTCAACCATCAAACCTACACCCTCGACTCAGTCGACCTCTCACTTGACTTCTTTAAGCTACCCAATATACCATCATTCAACTTATCCTTTTTTTTAGCACCCTCAATTAGCAGTTTTATATTAATGGAGAGCAAAAACAAAGGAACATCATAAGTCCATTGCAGCATAGTGGAACTCTTGAAGCCAAATTTGTGTTTGTTGAACAAAAGGTACTATGAAACTCAAAATAACTTACACTCTACAGTAGAACATTAGAACCTAAAAACATGTAGTTGCTTGATAATTGAATAGGGAGGAGGAGGCGGAGAGCTTCTGCTTTTGTATGAGACTACAATCTGCAGCAAAATCTGCTCCTTCTTAACCCCTAAAATTTCAAGAATAATAAACTAGACCAGCTAAGATAAATGAACAACTGCAGATGTTCAGGAGGGTGCATATGTGTTGCTCAAACTAAAGAATATATAAAGACTCTTCATCATCTTCCAAGGCACTATAAATCAACCAAAATAATGATATGAAGAGGAGAAGGACGATATAGCCTAATTTGAAAAGACTCTGCTTCTTTTCCCAATCAAGCTGATTAAAAATCTCAATCACATCAACAAGATGCTGCTTTCTTGTGTACAATATGTAGTTGTAGTACATATATGGAACACATAGAAGTGACATATATGGAAAACATCTGCCATATTACTAGCTCGGAAAAATCAAAAGGAGGATTTGGTGATTAATTTGGGCTAGGTGCGAGATGCGCCCCCAGTGCTTTTTATTGGAGATTTGATTGTAAGTACTATAGAGGAAGCAACAAATCGGAGCAAAAGGAAAAGATTCTAGTTTTTAATTAGACTTCTCTAGCAGCAAGAATATTAAACTACATCCCTCAACAATAACAACAAGTGTATGATGCAATGTGACTACACTTTAGAACATAAAAGGTGACATAGCGCAATATTAAATAATGAAGTACATATACCTCAACTACCCAAAAAATATTCTGTTGATCTAAGGAACCACATAAAATCCACAACCCACATCTTTAATCAAGAAAATGACAGATCAAGCAGTTTCTACTACAAAAAATACATGAACAAGAAGCAGATTCTTTTACAAAAGATACATGAACGGAAGCCAACACAGGCAGAAACAAATTCTGCCAGCATTTTGGGTAGAAACTGGAAAAAATGGGCAGAATTTTTCCAAAAAAAATTCACCAGCATTTCGGCGCTTTTTGAACGATTAGAAAGAAGAAAAATTCATTACATATATTAAGAAATATCAGCAGCTCTACAGATGCAAAAACAAAAATTTTAGCATGGGAATAAAGTGATGCTAACCCTGATTGTTGCTACCTGTAGATGGTCGACGGATCAGTTGATTAGCAGCTTGTGGTGCAGAGGTAGATTCTCCTAGTGATTAAGCAGACAATGTTGCTAGTATGTTTGGATTAATTAATCCCGCATGCTGAAGTTGAGAAATTACATCTGCAGTAATTTCTTGTCGCATAGTTCTTTTTTGTTCCTCCATTTGTTCCTCCATCTTTCGAATCCTTTCTTGCATTTCTTGCACTGTATCATTTGTGGCATTTGAAGTCGGCATGAACTTGCGCACTTTTCCTTTCAAAGTAGTCTTTTTAACCCCCCCCCCCCCCCCCCCCCCCC
>MU713318.1:93359-149050 GCA_026770625.1 Nicotiana glauca
TTAAACGTCCTGGATGTTCAGGACCCATGACAGATGAAAATGCATCAACAGAGTGACTGCCATCTACACTTTGTTGTGTTTCAATTTTTTCTATTTCAGCCTAACAAATCAAATTCAACAAAAGAATCAAAAGTAGATAAAAAATAAGGAAGAAGAATAAATAAACTTATCTCATCTAAAACTTGCATATAGATAATATTCATACAATTTTAGTAGTTGTATTTTCGTTTGAGTCCTTGTACACACGCCCAGGTTTTCTTGCTCTTGTGGCCACAAACATCTCCTTAAGTGATATAAGTTCCTTTGTTTTTTCCTAGTCTCACGAAAATGGATATAAGAGATCTTTAAAAAATATAATAGATATAATAATAAAATAGTACACACCAATTTACAGATTAAAGCAAAACTTGTTTTGCCAGCAGTGTGTGGATCCGTCAATTTTTTTGGATTCTTCTTGTTGATTTCGGATGATCGCTGCAAATAAAATGAATCAATAAAATACAATAAACCAAAATAGAACAACATTATTTGCAACAATTTATGAGATACACAGAACCAATTTGTAGATTTATAGCTCAGCTACTTGTAAGTTATTTGCAATAACTTGTGGTCTCTAGGCTAGCAAAGAATGAAGAAGAGCAGTTGACAAGATTCGCTATATTAGAGTATGTTGGGATATACAAACTGTAGAGATATAGCTATATAATACAACGACTAAGCTTGTTGGGATACTTTTCGTTGAACTTGATAACCAATCTATGAAGTTCTTATTTCAAACTCTTCCTTATCTTGATAGTATTCCAAGCAAAAAACACTAGCAATTATATCAGAAGAACCATGAGGTGCATAGAACCATGATCATGGTTTATATACTGGTTATAACTATTGTCAAGGTTATTGTTTATATTTACCTGTAGTTTATCAGAACTCCAATATTTCAGGAGCTCTTTAAACGAATATTTTGGTATATAATCGGGCCTTTTTGCCATTCAAATTTCATCATTTATATAGGCATCATAATGATCTTTCTTTAGTTGACTTTTATGCCTTCTCCAAGCATTTCCAATTGAAATAAAGTCCATATTTTTGCAGCATTAGGAATATCATACTTCAACTATAATTTTATTTCATTTGATTAGCATAAATTGTAACATACTTTTAACAAATAATTGAACATTTGGATCGGAACTTCAAACCTTGGTATATATCCATAAATCGTCTTTTGTGTCCATTTTCCTCCAATTCAATATATCCAGTGGGCAAAGAGTTGCAGTCCTTGCCAATGTACCGAGGAAGCCACCAAACTCTCTTACATCTTCTTTAGTAGGACCAATGGGCTGATTCAAATTGTTAAGTGTGTTTACCTCACTCGTCTTTCGGCTGTGGACACTACGCATTTGTGTCCTGCCTCCTTTTATTTTTGAGTTACAGGACCAGAAGCTACAACAAAATACAAAAAATCAGATGTGATGGATGAATTCAGTAAGATTCTAAGTTATGTAGACTTACATTGTTCTTCAGATCGTTCATTAGTTGTAAGAGTGGTAGAATCTATTTGCCTCTGCTTATCTACAATGTGCCCCTCTACAAATTGCTCCTCTACATGTCGTTCATTTGCTTCAGATCATTCTCCTAATGTTGGTTGTTCTTCAATTAGTTTTAGCAGATTCTCTTTCTCTGACCGTATAGCTTGAACAGTTTCTTTTGTTGTCAATGACATTCTTTTTTTTTTCCAAACATGATAAACTTCCAGCTTGAATATATGACGGGTTTTTTCCTTTTTTATTTTTTCTTGAAGACCTTTCTTGACCCATGACATCTAAATCTGTGTAAGTTTAAGAAAATCAAAGCTAATCAGGTTAGACAATGGAACATAACAAAGAAAAAAAAGGAAGAAAAGGTATGAAAGAGAAATTTTGTGCCACTTACTTGAAAGAGAAACTTTATGCAACTTACTTGAATCTATAATCAGTAACAATTACTAGTATAAAACCTGTAAAATAGAAGCAATTCAATATAGAGCTGTAAGAAAAAAACAAATGCAAAAAGTCTAAGAGCATACAAACAAGCTAAACAATCACAATATTCCAAAAAATGGTATTATTACTCACTAAAAAACAATGACGACTATATATTTAAAGAGGTTCAGAAGATCATTTATCAATCATCAGCCTCCATCCAATCCCAATCAGCATCATCATACTCACCCTCCTCTTCCGATTTTTCCATAGTTGTATCTTGTGATTGAGAAGGAATATCAATGATATCAGCATGTATATTTTCTCTGGACCATCTGGCATCCACGTCGAGTAATATATTTGATGAACCAATATCATCATTAGGCTGTTTCAAAAATCTTTCTCCAATATTAGGACAATTCTCTTCTTCCAAATCATACAAATCAACAAGGACTTTATTTCTTGCATAATAAACATCTTTCTCAATTGGATCCTCCACATAAAATACTTGATGTACTTGAGATGCTAGTACAAAAGTATCATCTGTACTGCCTTTTTTATTGAAGTACACCCACGTTAATCCATATCCATCAATTTCATTATGAAACCAATCACATCTAAATAGTACAACACTAAACCAGTCCCAATAATCACTTTCAATTATATCCTGAATAGCTCCATCGTAGGTAACCGTTCCACCGATGGGATTTTGGTCCCTAGCACTAGCAAAACTATTTGTTGTTGCTGACAAAGTCACTCCATTATTTTGAGTCTTGCATCGAGCATCTCGTTCCATTGTATGAAATCGATATCTATTAATGAAACATGTAGTATATCTTTTAGTCACTATGTTAGGGCCTTTAGGTAGCCATCTTAAATGATTGGGCACTTCAACATTTTTAACTTTCTCTCTAAGCTAATTTTCGAATTCTCCACTATGAATTCGTGCTTTTAGCCATGCATTTCCTTTTGTATGATTGTCAATGAAATTCTTATGTTCCCTATAAGTATAAATATAAAATTTAATCATTAGAACATAGGAGATACTTTTTTTAAAATATCTTATCATGAAAAAATAAAGTTTAAACTACAAATGACAGTTATATATTTTATCTTACTTGATAAATGCCTCAACTTGTTCATCTCCAGTATTGAACAAAACATATTGATGTGCTTCAGACCATAACTATAAATCCATGTCAAAAGTCTTGCCTTTCCTTTTTTTTTTTCTTACTTTCGATTAGATGGCCTATATTAGGAAATATCGGTGAATAATCAAATCCCTCTATTTGAATGCCTTCATCATCTTCAATTTGATAGCGACTGAATCTTGTCTTCACCCCATCATGTAAGTATCTCGAGCAAAAGTTCAAGCACTCTTCTGCTAAAAATCCCTCTACTATTGATGCTTCTGGATGAGTTCGATTATGAACAAATTCTTTGTACTTACACAGGTTTCTCTCTAAGGGATACATCCAACGCAAATGAGTCGGACCGCCAAGCTTAATTTCATTCACTAAATGGATAGGCAAATGTGTCATTATATCAAAAAAGGTTGGCGGAAAAATTGTTTTGAGGTCATATGCTATATCTATAATTTAAGACTGCACTTTATCAAGATCACTTTGCCTTATAACCTTGCTACGTATGGTTCTAAAATAATTTCCCAACCTAATCAAGGCCAAAGAGACATTCTTGGGTAACACTTTTATAACCGCAACTTGGAGCAAGTAATGCATTATGAAATGAGCATCATGGCTCTTGTATCCTGATATTTGCATCTCCTCCACTTTTACTCGATGTGATATATTTGAGGTACACCTTTTTGTAATTTCGCATTCTTTAAGATGGTACAAAATAATCTTTTTTCTTCCGGTTTCATGGAGTAACAAGCTTTAGCTAGATGAACTTTTCCATTATTATCATCTTTTAATGGTTGAAGCTCCTTGCATAACCCCATTTCTTGCAAGTCATAGCGAGAATTTACATGATCCTTGCACTTTCCAGGTATATCTAACAAAGTTTCAAGCAAACTATCACATATTTTCTTCTCTATATGCGTCACAAGATTGTGCCTCAATTTATTATGTGCCCAATATGACAATTCAAAAAAGATGGATCTTTTCTTCCACGAACCGTCATTACGCTGAGCCTTTTCTTTTGGCCTTTCCCAAAGATATTATTGAATTCACGTAGCTCTTCGAGCACTTCTACCGTCCGAAAAGGGAGTAGGCATGGCTCGATATTCCTCTTCACCATTGAATGATCTTTTATCTTTCCGAAATGGATGGTCATGCGGTAAAAATTCCTAATGCCCCAAGTAACACATCTTACAACTATGTTTGAGATATTGAGAGCAAGTATCATAATTACAAGTGGGACATGTCCATCTCCCCTTAGTGCTCCATTCGAAAAGCACTAATAATGCTGGAAAATCACTAACTGTCCACTATAAGGATGTACGCATTAAAAATGTTTGGTTAGTTTTAACATCATATGTTTCTACTCCCTTTTCCCACAGTTCCTTCAACTCAGCAATTAGTGGTTGTAGGTACACATCTATATCCTTTCCTGGAGATGATGGACCTGGAATGATCATTGACAATATTATATACTCAGGCTTCATGCAAGTCCATAGTGATAAATTATAGTTTATTAACACAACTGGCCATGTACTATGGAAAATGCTCATGATTCGAAATGGGTTAAACCCATCGCTTGAAAGACCGAATCTAATATTACGAGGATCTTTAGAGAAGTCCGGGTTGCAACAAGTCAAAATCCAGCGACTCTTGCAAAAGGAAGGAGCGCCCCTAACCAAGTAAGTGATAGAGAGCCCAACCTTGTGCCACTTTTTGATGAGAAAAATCATCTTCTCGTTTTTTCAAATTGTATTGGAGATATTACTATTGCTTGCAGTTCAATAGAGACTGAATCTAGCAAAGACTACCATTAGAACCATCTGAACAAGAAAGTGAAGGAGTTGGGTGACGACTATTGCGGTACTGCTGCCTTAGATACCATCATTATTGAGGATGATGCCTTTGTGGATGAGGATACCAGCTTAATAATGACATTCCCTGAATTACCAGAACAAGTAGAGTTCTTCTTTTTTGTATTCCTGTTACTTTATTTTTCCTTTTTTATTTTGAATACTAACAACTTTTTTTTTATGTCCGTTGGATCTTCAGGAATTATACAATGATGAGCTTGGAGATGACATTATTGAGGATTTCTTTAAAGACATAGATGATCTTGGTATGACCTCAAAGAGATTCCACAAGTATCGTAAGGGTTCTAAGGATCATGTTATGGGTGGAGCCTCTTCGGCGGAGATAATTCTCCCTAGTCAGCCATATTTTTCGTCTCCAGTTCATAGAAAGTTTATCAAAGCAGCTGTGACATGTGAAGCAGTGGCTGCTACAACTGAAGCCATGCACCGAAATTGTTAAGGCCTTCCTCATGGCCGTTGCAGATGGTGCTTCAAGCAAAGAGCCGCATGCATGGAACTATTTGTTGTGCCAGACCAACTTTTGTTTCTGTCATGAAGCGTGGATTATGCGAGTAGATCAAAGAGTTCTCTATAGATTTCACGGACAACTTTATGAATTTGGAGGAAAGTATCAGTTTGACTCTTACGGAAATACGAAGAGTGAATATCATTGATATTTCTACTTTGGAGGATCTTGTTGCAGCTTTCTTTAAGTCTTATGCAAAGTATGATTCTTTAAGATTGTCCAAGATGAGTAAAGAATTACACCAAGAGTCACTCTCTAATGTACAAAAACGCCTCGATGATGCGAAGTTGGAATATGGAAAGGCAAATGAGTCTACTGAAAAACATCAAGTGGCTCTTGCGAATGTCGAGACATAATTAGCAGCCCTGAGCTCTAAAAAGAAGAAGATCATCATGCTCCTAGATATGCAACAAGAGAAGGTGTCCAAAAGTCAAATGGAAATCACTGTTATCGAAGGCAAGATTTATACCATTGAGGCAAACGTCCCATTGTCGGATGATGAAGCAGAGAAATTGTCCCTCCTGAAAGATGCAGTTAAAATGAGTCTCCAGCAAATCCTTAGCTTCAAACCTTTTCCATAGCTTTAGATTTTTTTTTGGGATCCCCTGCTATTGGATTTTCTAAAAGATGGGACAGTAAAAATATTAAACGTATTGATTAAAATGTCTCTCAATAATTTTATTAAGCATAACAAGGCTTAAATTACCAATTTAAAAATGGAATCTAGAGAAAATCAGGAGAATAAATATTGAAATTCAAAAATTTAAACTATCTCAACTAACTTATCCTATTAAATTTAAATTTAAACAAAAACTCCTCCTTCAACTACACTATTTATTATTGTGGTGAATCGAATGTTAGTAGTAACAAATGCAAAATTCAACACTCCTTCTTTCAAGTGTATAAGAACTTGCATCCATATGTAATATGACTTGCTCTTTTTATTTTTTTTTTGGTTTTGTGCATAAAAATACCTTTAGTGACCTTGTCTTATATGAACTAAATTTCTTTTGAAAGTATTTGATTTCAGACAATGGTAGGATTTTCAGGGATTAATCATAAGGCTTATTCTTTCATTACAATATTCAATAAATCATAGGTTTTAAGACACGATTTTATTTTCACTGAGCAAATATGATAGTTTTCGCTAGTGAATGTTTGTGGGGCATTCATAGAGCTTCTTGCCATGTTTGAAAATGGATTTAAAAATTGATATTGGTTAACAATAATTTGAAAATGGTTCTTTGGAAGAACTCATAGATCCCGTAAGAACAATGAAGCTCTTGATACCACTGTTGGTTTTTTACAAGATGGTGCAGCAAAAAGATTAAAAGTATAAATTAAAAAGTCTCTCAATAATTTTATTAAGTATCACAAGGCTTTAAATAACCAATTTAAAAATAGAATCTGCAGAAAATCGGGAGAATAAGTATTCAAATTCAAAAACCTAAACTATCCCAACTAACTTATCCTATTAAATTTAAATTTAAACATAGACTCCTCCTTTGACTAAACTACTTATATTCGGGTAAATCAAATATCAGCAGTAACAAATGATGCTAAGAAAGATCGTTGAACATCCAAAGTTGCTTTTTCATATTCTTTGCTCAGTTGTTGGAGACATGCCGAATGAGATGCTGCTGCACTTTTTTGCATCCCAATACTTGAGCTTGAATGGCTAAGTTCATTGCAAAATGATAAGTTATTTTGTCGATAGTGTTCAAAGTTGATGCGCCACTTTAATTATGTTTCTCAAAAGAAGTTTTTTCGTTTTTGGTTCAGTTTCCACTGTGTTGGAAAGCTATTTTTTTTTTGGTTGCAGCCATCTATCCATGGAGGCTTCAGTCGGATGACCATTCTCAAACGCGAGCCACAGACTCTATTCAGTGACAAATATATTTGGGCGAGTCTTTACCGGATGGACGTACTTGATGACTTCTAACTGGATGACTTGCCACAACATGTTTCTAGGAACTTCATGTGCGTCCATTTGTATTGGAAGCTTGCGCCAAATTCAGAAAATAGTATACAGCAAAAACTTTATGATATGATGCTGGAGAGGTAGTGAAGATCACGTGCGGTAGAGTTGCTTTATGCTACAACATGTGTCAGTCACTTCATGCGCCTGTGCAATTTTGATCACATTTTAGTCTGAACAAGTTCATATCAGAAGCCGCTTAGTTGAGCAGAAACTAGACTTCAATGGCAATGACATAACCGAATTTCATCTTGAAATTCCTTCCGTATTGGTCCGAGTTAATTCCAGAAGTTGATCTCAAAGTCAGATACATATGTTTACTGCTATGCGCGCTCTACTGGGAAAAAAATCCATATCTTAAGTTAGAAGCTCTCAAATCACTATAATCCCCTAGAAACCGAGTGCTGCAACAAGTAAAAGTTTTAGCTGGAATATCCTTCTGGACTGACAAGAATTAATTTTTGAAGTCGGTCTCTAGTCATGACTTGTTCCTTTCGAAGCTTTGGCCACTCATGTTGAACCAGCCATATCTTGGTGTAAGCGAGTGCAACCCGAAAATTCTTTTATGCGCCTGAGACCAGACTTATATCGCAGCCTCGCAACAAAATTTCAGATCAAAATTCATTCTGGATTAGTTGCAGTAGTTTCTTGAATTGATCTAAACTGCAGTAACTTTACAGACTCGGGTACTTTCAGTGTAGAAAATCATATCCCGAGCTAGGAGTGTCATAATCGTGATCCGTCTGCGCCATTCGAAAGTAATCTCAGAGACCTACAACGCATATGAATTTCATAGCAAAACTTCTTTTGTTCTGTCAAAAGAAATTTTTTGAAGTTGGCCTAACCGCAGTAAACTTTCAGATTCGCGTACTTTCAGCGAAAAACAGTATATCTTGAGCTAGGAGTATCGGAATTGGAATCCGTTTGCTCCGTTAGAAAAGGAACTCAGAGATTTACGACGCATACGAATTTCATAGCAAAACTTCTTTCGAGCTGTCAACAGAAAATTCTTGAATTTGTCCTAACCGCAGTAAACTTTCAGATTGGCGTACTTTCAGCGAAAACAATGTATCTTGAGCTAGGAGAATCGGAATTGCAATCAGTTTGCTACTTTAGAAAGTATTCTCAAAGACTTACAACAACACATATGAATGTCATAGCAAAACTCTTCTCGAGCTGTCAGACAGAAAATTCTTGAAGTTGGCCTAACCGAAGTAAACTTTCAGATTCACGTTCCTTTGGATGTATTTTGAGACTCAAAATATAATGGAGTAAAACTCAAATAAAATTCAGTCGTCTACGGAATGAATTAAGTAATTGTTTACCACAAAAATCATTGAGGGCGGGGCTTAACTTAACCATCTCAACTGGTTTTTTCTTTTTTCTTCTTATAATATAAAGCGCAAAAGATATAATTCTTGAAAAATACAAACCATACACCAATGAGTTGATGTGAATCATATAAAAAGTAAAACCAATAGACAAGCATATACAGAGTAAATCATTTGGAAATAGTCTATAGAAGATGAAATTAAAATATCTTGATGAGTTAATAGATCTTTGTTCTTTTCAAGGCTTTATTGGAGGATCTTTCTAGGTCATGGCCTTCTGCCTTCACATATACCCCAATACTCCCAACGCCCATGCTATTGGCGCTGCCATGAAAACCACCAAAATGGCGATGATCTCCTATCTCTAAGTTGAAGTGAATGTCAGCGCCATCAGTTGATGGGCTCCCAAATGGTCCATAGAATCGCTTGTTAGTTTCAAATTTTATAGATGTCATGAACATTAATCGCCCATGCTTCACGGAACAACTTACTGAAGTAAGATACTCTGATGGATAATCAAAGACAACTGCTGCGTAGCTTTTTAATTTATCATCAGCACAACCATGTCTTTCTGATTGAACGATGCTGCCATTCTCATAGTACAAGAACTGAAGCGAATCAAGTGAATGTTTGCCGTATGTAACAATAAAACCAGCAACTTGGTCTCGTCCCTTATCATTCCAAATAGCTGATCTTCTGCTTTCACCATATCCTCCAACTGGCCCAACTTTGATCATATTCATATTCTCTCTAACTAATTTGTGTGGGTAGGTATGTTGTTCTTAATTTGACGTTGGAAGAACGCCTATTATATAAACTTCGTTTTGCCTAGGTCAAATCCTTATCAAAAACAAAATAGGTGACCGTTTTTCCAAATTCAAAAAGATAATATAAGCAATTTTTATATTTCTTTCCAAACAAGTAACCGTTTCTCCAAATTCTAATAGAATTAGTAATATATAAGGCTTCCTTTCATGATAAGGATTCCTTCTTAACCTGAAATAGTTTTATAATTTCAGGTTAATTAAATTAATTTGGGCCATGCAAAATATTAGCATACAATTTATTTTATTGGTTAAATGCCTCCTTTTAGTTCAGCAAATTAAATATGAATGTTGTGGTGCTCTACAAAATAATTCAACACGCACGTATTCCATTTTACCCTTTCCTACCAATTATTGTAAAACTTCCTACTCAAAAATCAAAGAATGAAGTGGTATGTACTTTTAAATTTATTGTTTTGCCATACGATTTCACTATAACTTTTTCCTTGAGTTAGTTAGAAAAGAACAACATCTCTTATTTTTCAAAAAATTGCACGTTTACCTTAATTTTTTTTAATAACTCAGATGCTATTTTAATACTATAATTTATTTGAGTCTTATATTTTATGTAGGTATTGATCAAGAGTACACGCACAACGCGCATAACTAGAAACTACTTGCATAAATGAAGGAACACTCCCACCCGACAAGACAGAGGCCTAAAGTCTCAAGATCAAAGTAGCAAGGTTCAACATCATAGAATACGAGTTGTACAGACAATCCTATGTCGCTCCATTAATTAGATGCGTTGCACCACAGAACGCCACCCGGGAGTCGAAGCTTAGCTAATAAAGTCATTAGAGCCATATTCTACTGGCCCACAATCAGAAAGGATGCTCGAGAAAAGGTCAAATGTTGTGACATGTACCAACGACATACGAACTAGTCACACATTCCATCTGAATCTCTCCGTTCAATCTTCCTCCATGGCCATTTATGCAATGGAGAATAGACATAGAAGGTAAACTTCCCCTAGAGAACATTGGTATATGTTAACTCTAACCGGTTACTTTTTTAAAATGGGTTGACGTAGGAGCCTTTGCAAGGTAAAAAAACTGACGTAATTCGTCTTGTGCGGAAAAATATTATTTGCAAGTTCAAATTGCCAAAACAAAATTGTATGCGACAACAACTCATATTTCATAGGAAATAACATTCTATCCTTCTTCTATGAGTAGGGAATTGAGTTCTATATCTTGAGACCAAGATACCCACAGTACTCTAATGAACAAGTAGAATGCAGCAAACAAATGATAATCTCCACAATAAAGAAACGCCTCGACCAAAAAAAAGGAAAATAAAAATAACGAAATCTTATGCACATTGTGATGGCACGTACATCATGTGAAACTCCTTACTTGCTAGTCTTAGTCCTACAAGGCAGAAGCCCTATTGCCCGTCGAAGTCCCACTACCATGTTTTAGATGCACCTGGGAAACTGAGAACCAAAACAACTCCTTTTTTTGTATTTCGAGACCTGTCGAAGCTTTATTTGATGATTTACGACTTGCGTGTGTGGTCTCTGTTGTTTTCTAAAAAGTTATGTGTGAAATTTTCAATATAATGTGATTGTTTACTTAAATGATGCTAGAGTTGACCACAGTTAACAATTTTGGTAAGCCACATCAGATCAGTATTTTGACGATTCCGGTAGGTTCGTATAACAGCTTTAGACTTCTACGCATATTTTGTTGAGGTCCCGGGTGACCTCAGGGCATTTCAGCGTATTATGTGACAAATTGGAAAATTGTGTTTCAAAGTAGAAAATCTTATATTTTGATGATCAATTCTTGATATGATGTTATTTTGATGGTTTGAGTTAGCGAGCAAGTTTGTATGATGTTAATACAATTTTGTGAATGTTCGAATTGGAGCCCCGGGGACTTGGGTGAGTTTTGAATGTGTTTGGAAAGATTTGAACTGATGTTGGAAAATCTTGTCTGCACTGTCTACAAATCTGCAAGGTCCTGCTCGCAAATACGAGTATTGCTTTTGCGGTCAAGGAATCGTATTTGTGAAGGGGGCAATGATTTGGGCACTTCCCATTTTCTTAGTTAGTGTTGTATTTGCGATTGGTTGGGTCATCGCATTTGCGACTTGTGTGTTGCATTTGCATCACTAGATGGCTTTAGGCAGCTTCGCAAAAGCGAAGCTTTGTTCGCATTTGCGGGGGAAGGGACCTTTGCAAATGCGAAGGCTTTTCGCATTTGTGATAATTTTTAGGCTCGGACATTGATCACAATTGCGATCAATAGTTTACATTTGTGTTACCTACAGCTGGTAAAAGTTGGCAATTTCGGGACTTGGCTCATTTTACACCATTTTTCAACTCTAGAATCCATAGGGGCAATTTTTAAGAGTTATTTTTTCCCAAATACATTGGTAAGAAACTTTAACTTATTTTCAATCATTTTTAATTACTTTTTCATGAATATTATTATCAACAGGTAAGCTCTTCATTCTTAGGTGACATACAAATCTGATTGTAGCCATGCGAACCATCCATAACAGACATCACCCCTTATCCAATGGTGGTTTCGATCATAAGATCGGGAATAGGCAACAGAAATTCATCCTTAGGGCATGCATTATTGAAATCCCTAAAGTCAACACAAACTCGAATTTGTCCGTTCTTTTTCTTCACAAGGACAATACTTGAAATCCATGCGGGGTACTTAACTTCATGAATGATGCAATATTCAATGAGCTTTTAAACTTCATTTTTGATTAAGGGAACCAACTCTGGCCTAAAGCGTCATTGAGCTTGCTTGATGGGACGGACACCTTTCTTGAATGCAAGATTATGAGCTACCACTTTAGGGTCTAAGCCAGGCAAAAACATCCTTATACTACTTAAGTAGCTCAATGTAAGCAACTTCTTCATCAACTGCGAGCAAATCAGTTAAATAAGTGGACCTTGGATCGTCTTTAGTGCCAAAGTTGACACTTTCAGTGCATCGACTGTAGTTTAATCCCTTCCTCAAGTTTGGGCAGGGCATCTTCAGCGTCTTTATCCTTTTGACGATCGTCATCATTGATCGATATGTGGTAGCACTAGGAAATATCCTTCAATTGTTCATCAATATTTCTTGGAGATGAAGTATAACGCTAATTTTGTGCACTAACATGACATGAACATCAAACACTCTCTCCATCTTCATGTTCTTTGGTGTATACCACGACGTGCGACTTTACTTTTAGTACCTCTCCACACGAAACCACAAGGTTTGTTTGTTGCCTCATTCTGGAAGCGATCCAACTCTGACAATCATTGGAGAGTCTTTAAGATTTAGACATAGAAGATGCTTTCATGGTTTTATGGTTTCTATGCAACTTGCTTTTCTTCTTCAACGCACCTAATATATCAAATGCAAAAGTTCTCTCAACAAAAAACATGGTATCTTGGGCCTGGAGTATCAGAATTGAAATCTATTTGCTCTGATAGAAAGTGCACTTAAAGACTTACAACACATAAGAATTTCATAGAAAAACTCATTTCGAGTTGTCAACAAAACATTCTTGAATTTGGGCTAACTGTAGTAAACTTTTAGATTCGCGTACTTTCACCGAAAAATAATGTATATTGAGCTAGGATTATTGTAATTGCATTTACTACATTAGAAAGTATACTCAGAGAACTACAACTCATACGTATTTCATAACAAACTCCTTTTGGTCTGTCAATAGAAAATTCTTGAATCGGCCTAATCGCGGTAAACTTTCAGACTCATACATTTTTTTCTCTTGCAAAAGAGATCATATCTTGTGTATGGTGAATATGAATTGTGATATGTCAGGTCCTTCGTTATCTTACCTTCAAAATCCATGGCCATGCCTAAGATGAAGACCGAGCTCATCTTTGATTGACTTTCACAAATTGTTCAAGAATTTGGTCGATAATGACTTCGTGTCACGCCAAGCACTTATTTTAAAGTCACATGACTGAAATTAGAATAAGACTCTAAGTTACATACATACCTCGGTGAAGAGGATCTAGTCGTAATGTTGTTCAAAGTTAATATTTGTTTTGACTAATGCGACTAAACTTTGAATGTGACTCAAAGTTGCCTATGTACCTCGGTGAAGAGGACCAAGTCATCACGTAGTTCAAAGTTAATTTTTTTGATGATGCGACTGATATGAGAATGAGACTCTAAGATGCCTACATACCATGGTAAAGAGGATCAAGTCATCACCTAGTTCAAAGGATGGGTCTTTTATATTTTTAAAAAAACTTTCTATGTCCTAGTTGTTTGCCTAGGCCGCCAGTCGCGAGGTTTTCAACCTAACAAAATTCTTCTTTTTTTTGGTGGGCCGTACACAATTTAGACTTATGAGGGCCAAGAGTGTAGCAACATGAAGTTTAAGCTCTTGCATTAAGGAGCTTCATGACTTGCAGTTTAGGCTCGTACGTCGAGGACCGTATTTTCCTTAGGGATAATACTTCTTCATGAATATTCCATTGATGGGACCGATCCGCATCTACAAGCTTGTAAGCACCGCTCGAACTTTTTTTTCGAATTATGAGAAATGATAATGGGTCTTCTTACTGCAAGGACTTGATCACCTACTTGAAAAGACCTTTGGTGAACCCTTTTATTGAAAGCACTAGATTGACGACCTTGGTAGCATTCGAGACTTTGTTGAGCTTCTAACCTTTTCTCGTCAAGGGCCTCCAGTTATTCAAGGCATAAACGAGTGTTTTCTTCTTCAGTAAGCCCTTCTTGGATAGCGAGTTGTGAGGATGTTATTTGGCGCTCAAGAGGAAGGACTACTTCAAATCCATAAACAAGAGAATAATGAGTAGCTTGCGTTGACGTGCGTTGAGTCGTCCAATATGCCCGCAAAGCCTCTTCTATTCTCTCATTCCAATCTCTTTTATATTTGGAGATGACCTTCTCTAACAATTTGCATAGTGTCTTGTTAAATGCTTTGGCCAGTCCACTTGTAGCAACATAATACATTGAGGAATTAAGTTTCTTGAACCCAAAGAGGCCGCATATCTTAGTTATCAATATGGTATCGAATGGCTTGCCATTATCTATTATGATATAACTAGGAATGTCAAAATGATAGATGATATTAAGTCGAATGAAGTTTGCAACATTCTCCTTATTCTCTTCTTTAAAGGCGACAACCTCCGCCCATTTCGAGAAGTAATCAGTTGCAACTAAGATATACAAGTGGCCACCAGAAGATTTCGGTGGCGGTCCAACAATGTCTAATCCCCAAGAATCAAATGGCCAAGATACTACAGTTGGATGTAACGCTTCAGGAGGCCGGGGTATAAATTTTCATGAAGTTGGAATGCATTGCATATTCAAGCGTAGTCCAAGCAATCTTTGACCATCCTTGGCCAATGATACCCCATTCTTTGTATGTGAAAATTAAGCTTCGGCCTCAATGATGTGATCGAAAAACTCAAGAATGTGCTTCTTTTATAGCTCTAGTCATTTCATCTTCCCGTAAACAACATAAGAGAACTCCCTCGAATGATCTTCGATAGAAAGTATCTGTCACGCCCCAACCTCGAGAGGCGCGACCGGCGCTCAATCAAGTGAACCCGACTGAGCAAGCCTTACCGAACACTTTCTACCCCAACTCAATATGAATGCAGAACTCATGCCTTTGGTTAATTTGAACGATAATGCACGATGTATACCACATTACTGGTTCATTTTATATCATAAAAATTAGTCGTTCATAAGCTACTTCATGGATTCTATTAGAGTTACGGCTTAAGGAGATCACAAGTTTTAGGATTACAACATATACATATAGGGGACTCCCCAAAAAAACCATTTATAACCCACACTAGTGTCTTTGGAGCCTCTAAATATACAATAAATAAGCATGACTATGCCGGAAACAAGGCCCCGACTATACCTAAAAAATGAATATCCGTAATAACAAATGATACACCATGCAGCCCAATGGAAGAATAAGGGGCTCACCGAGACTTCGAGTAGATAAACGCTCAGCTACACACGGTCGGCACTGTTTGCTATGGAGCCACCTATAATCATAATACGAATGTAAAGCTCCCGAAAAAAGGGGCGTCAATACATTTGAATTGTACTGGTATGTATAACTAAACACCATTTTACTAGAAAAAACTGTCAAATAGATACAAGTAATTAATATGGGCAAATCAAAAAAACAATTCATATAATTCTTCATACAATTTCCACAACACCGATTAGGGCAATTCTGTCACATGTTCACTACTGTTCTCATCACCACCGCCATCTCGAGCGGAGTCCGGTCACGACCCGACTGGCTAGGTCACCTTATTGGAGGCATTTCTTTCAATCAATATTTTATTTCCCTTATACGGGATTCAATATCAGCACATTTCCACCATGTGTGCGGCATGGTGTCCGATCATGACCCGATCGCCTAGGTTGCCTTGCCTAGGCATTTCTCCATTATCATTAGTCAATCCTCCGAATCCTTATTCCACACATATCATAACAAATTTCTGGGCACTCATGGCCACCATCATCACATCATTTTCCCTTTTCAATATTAGTTTATAAGTTGTGATCATAGACGCGTATATCAAAGATATTTCAAGTTGAAATCACAGGTAAGTGAGCGCGTAGCTAGCATGAATAATCCTTTGTTTCATTGTTGGCTTATAGCCCAAGTATTTCAACAAATAATTATACTTTTCATCATTCTCTAATTAACAAGATTGGCACGTTATTCTCATTGAGGCATAACAAATGATTATACTTGTCATCATTCTCTAATTATCAAGATTGGCACGTTGTTCACATTGAGGCACATCCTTTACGAATATGTATAGATATATGTAAATCAATTAATTTCATAATAACAATCAATACACTAGCCAATTCAACTCTTACCACACGTCCGTAAGCACCAACGGAGCTCGATTTCTAATAAAAAGGGGGTTTTAGCCATACATACCTCAATAAGGTTGTTCCTTACTCTTTTCAAATTTTCGGAACTCTTAGTGCTTCAATCTATTGAGCGAGAAATTTAGAACTAAAAATTGAGAAGTAGAGACGAAACTGAAGTTCTAGCTTGGCTCGAGCATATCATCAAACACTAAAGGTGCATTTTGATCTTAGGCCCCTTTTTGTGAGGAATTTCTATCACGTTATACCCCCAATTGCCTCCTTTTAAAGTTTACTACTTTCCAATACTCTATGGTGGCATGCATGCCCATGAATTACCTCCCTAATGACCCCATATGGTTAAGTATACAAATATGAGCTGAGGTGATGGAGCCTTACCTCTTGGGATGAAGATTCAGGAGCCTTCACTTGATTTTCTTGAATGATTTGGCCCAATCTTATGAAATAATTTGATGGGAGACTTTCCCTCTCTAAGAAACCTCTTCCTCTCTCTAGAATTGCTCTGATGAATGTTCAAAATAAGCTAGAAAACCGGTTATATCGATATGGAAGTCGGGTTAAAAATTAGAAAATTGGAGGCCCGAGTCAACTATGTGGTCGCATCTGCGACCGCAGAATTAACATGCGGTCCGCATAATGGACCGCAAAATGCTCCCAAAAAACTAAACATTCTGACTCGGTCTGCTGTAAGAATGCGGTCCACATTCATGTTCTGCGGTCGCAAAGTGCACCGCAGAACTGACCTTCGCAAAACTCAAAGGAAAATATGTGACGACTATGCGGTCCGCATTTTTCATTATGCGACCGCATTTCGACCGCAGTTCTGGCTTCAATTTTATCCAACATTCTGCCTCACGTTGCGGCAGGTATGCGGTCCGTATTTCGATTATGCAACCACATTTCGACCTCATTTCTGACTTCAATTTTATCCAACATTCTGCCTCACTTTACGGCAGGTATACGGTCCGCATTTCGATTATGTGACCGCATTTCTGACTTCAATTTTATCCAACATTCTGCCTTACTCTTCGGCAGGTATGCGGTCCGCATTTCGATTATGCGACCATATTCTGGATCGCATTTCTCGTGTTTATTCTCGAAACTTATTCTTCACTTTTTACACGATCCTAACTTGGCACCACGGGATTCGGGTTTTTGAGTAGGGATTTCACGGGGCCTTACAGTATCTTTGTAGTAAAGGAAGCGAGGGGCACGATGACAAATTTTGGTCTTTCTCCTTGGATCTTGTGGAAGTATCCGATAGCATAAGTAGTCGATCATGGCTTGTCGCTAATCAACCTTCTCAGCTTCATAAACCGCTATAAGACACTCAAGATTTCTTAAGCTAAAATAAGACGAACATCGCTTGTAACAGAATCTTCAACCACATCCCTATCTGGTGGTACTATCCATTTTTGGCAAATAGTGATTTGCGCTTGGTTAGGCAGAGTCAATATTGAAGCCAGAGCAGCTAGGGCATTAGCTTTCTTATTTTCCTTCCTTGGCGTATGAAGAGTGACGTTGCCAGGCTATTCAATCAACTTTTGTGCATAGTCATGATAGGGAGGCCTCTTAGCTACCAAGCAATTGACTGATCACCAACTCGGAGTCCCTAAGAATATGTATTGGAGTTGTTTCATATCAATGACCATTCCTAGACCAAGTATGAGTGCTTCATATTATGCCACATTATCAGAGCAATATTGCGTTAAAGTAATAGAATATGGCAAGAACTCTTCCTTGGAAGTGATGAAAACTACACCAACACCAGATCTTTCGCAATGTGAGGTGCCATCAAAATACATCTTCTAATGCGGTTGAATTTTGACGACCATTACATCCTTATCAGGTAGCTTGTCGGGTACCTAATCATCTGATAACGGATGATCAGCTAAGAATTCTGCCAATGCTTGCCTTTCTGAGGCACGTACACAATCTCAAGTTGTAATTGGAGGTACCACACTAAGGACAACTTTTGAAATCACAACCTTGATGGGGTTTTCTTTGGAAATGGGACGGACAACATAAGCTTGAAAGTAGTGTTTCAACTTCTGAATTGAGAAGACTAGGGCCAAACATAACTTCTCGATCGGCGAATGCTTTACTCGTTTGGCATCATCATTCTACTGAAGTAGTAAAGGGAATTTTTATATACGGTAAAAATCAAAGGGTCCGATTTTATGGTCATTACCATGCTTCATAAGCATGTATCCAGGAGGCTCGAGGCTCAGCTCAAGGTTTGACCTCAAGGGTTCACAGTGCTCGAACTTCGAGCAGTGCAAATCGGTAGTTATGATGGACAAGCCCGTACCGTGGCATTAGATGGTTGACCAAACCTATTAGGCTAGTAGAAGCCCGTACCATGGCATTAGATGGTTGTACCGGCGATATATCTTTGTATAAATGCATTTGTACTATTTTTGGAGTCCCCGTCATATATAAAAGGGATCCTTATCATTTTGTAAGGATATACAACACATAACATTCAATACAAGAACAAGAACATTCTCTGCTGCCTACCTTAAACATATTCTCCCTTGATTTAGTTACTTACACTTATTATCTTGCTTACATTTAATGTATTCCATTGATTTTTCTTCATTTATTACTCATCATTTATCATAAAGATCCTTCATCAAAGCTCACAGAACTGTTAGTCTTTCATAGATCGGTCATAGCCTAACTCTTAGCTCGACCTCGAGGCCCTGTATAAGCCAGCTCGAGGCCCCGTTTCTCAGTCATTCAATTTGCTTGTCACACTACCTTCAAGCTCTCATTTTACTTTCTAGTCTCGCACTTAACATCTACTGTCTAACAACTAGCATAAAAATAAGTCACGTATATTTATAACCACAAAATAGAATCTAATTGTGATTACCATTTCCAAGGTAAACAGTTTGGCGCCCACCATGGGGCTAAAAATAATAGTGATTATTTATTTCCTGGTTTACTACATAACGCAAGTTATCTTTCATACTTTTTCTTATCCAAGAATCTTTGATTTCAGGTCAAAATGTCTAACTTACACTATGTTTGGATCACTATTCCCATCGTTTTATAATGTATCGTATTGTACCGTATTGTATTGTATCGTATCGTTTTATGAATACAATGTTTGGATAGATTGTATTATTTGCTGTTGTTAAATAACATTTTGCTGTTTGGTTTGACTGTATCGTACTGTACTGTAACTTATAAGTTTACTAAAATACCCTCAATTATTTTAAATATTTAATTTATCAAGAATTACACATAAAAATTATTCAAGAAAACCCTTTTATGCTAATTTATCACCAATTATGTCTTATATATAAATTAAGCAATTAAATTCATGCAAATTCCATCGAAATTAGTTGACCAAGTTACTTATATTAAAAATAATAATATGTACACTATATTCATAATTAGATGATAATAATAAATAAAAAATATTAAGTAGACTCCATTCAGAATTTAGACCACAAGTAATATTTCCTAACAACGTGATATGTAATCCATAATGAAATACTCATATCCAATAAAATCCTTAATGGTTATACCATAAAATAATAACACTTTGCACACTTGAAAACAACCAATATCATAAACCTAACTGGAGATAAAATAATTAGAATTGGAATTACAAATCAAAGTAGAAGAAATAATGAGACAAAAGTAAACCAAAACCTATACCTGAAGAGTATGGAAACGGCAAAAGGAATAAACAAGTTTTTGATGTATGTAGGTTATTATACTTCACCTATATATGTTATATTTGGGATGCTGACTTTATGTAGAATTCTATTATAGAATTATAGAATTATAAGAGAAAGATACTTTGCTATTATTTAAAATAAAAAAGGTAAAGGGTAAAATAAAATTATAAAGTAATAAGTTAATTAAGGCATAATTAGAAAGAAAATATATGAAACAATCCCACCACACCAAATCGGTTGTTTCAACAAGTGGGACTTCTCATTTTTTTGGAAAAATGGATTTAATAATACAATACAACCAATTTTAACTAAACAATCAATACAAACATTGTTCTGAAAAAATAATACAATACGATACGACGGGTAACAACCATCTAAACAAGCTATTAGTAAATGCACATGAAAACAACGGTCCTGAGGACCATGGAGAGAATGGTGTATCAGTTCCAGGAATTGGTGTACCACCACAAAAACCTGAGGGTGACGTGGTCTTACGCAACGCCCAACACATCGATATAAGCTTCCACACCAACAGGATTATACGCCAAGAAAACAAACAAAAAGCTCAAACAACCCCGAATCGGAAGGAACAAGAGGTTAGCATTCACGCCATCTTTGAGATGTTACAGGCACAACATCTGGCAATTGCTCAACTACGATGCCACAAAAAATCTCCAAGCACAGTAGCACCGGAAACGGCTTCACAAGCCGAACAGGTACCAGAAACATTAAGCAACAACAGGTCAGCAACCGACCCAGCCATTATAAAGATTCTCGAGGACCTCACAAAGAGGATGGAATCGAGCAAAAAGAAGATAGAAGGCAACGATAAAAAGGTGGAGCCCTACAATTCAATGGTCGATAAAATTCTGGGTGCACCCATGATCCTGAAGGGTGTAGATTCGAAGAAGTTCGTACAAAATCCATTCCCACAAAATGCCGCTCCAAAGCCCATCCCGAAGAAATTCAGAATGCCTGATCTTTCGAAGTATAATGGGCCTCGGACCCCACCGAGCACGTCACTGCTTACACTTGTGTAGTAAAGGGAAATGACCTGAAGGACGACGAGATCAAATTTGTCATGCTAAAAAAGTTTAGAGAAACACTTTCAAAAGGGTCCATGATGTGGTATCACAACCTAGTCTCGAATTAAATTGACTTGTTTGCCATGCTGGAAGATTCTTTTATAAGGCATATGTCGGTGCCATCAAAGTTGTTACAAGGAAATCCGACGTCTTCAAAACAAAGGGAAAATGAGATGTTGCGGGAGTTGTATCTTGCTTTCAAATGGAGTGAATTGAATTACCACCGGTCTCCGACGATGGGCAATACAGGCCTTCACTCAAGGCTTGAACTAACGAAGTTTGGTAGCTTAGAAGTAGCAGAAGTAGAACTTGGTTGAATATCTCGTCGTGACTTGGTCGGATGTCCACAACCATATCAATCGACGGCCAACTGGGAGCCACTTCGGGCTCAGTATATCGTTGCAGACATTTTGCAAAGGAGCCAACGCCAAACAAGGAAAGGTACTAACCATACATTGAAGATAGAAGAAATGACCAAGGCGTAACATACACCGAAATGACAGGCACACAAGACTGGGGACTAGTGAGTAGAGCCAGATTCGACAGGCACACAAGACCGATGGAAGCACCCCACTTATCTAAATACAACTTCAACGTTTACATTTTAGACATCGTATCTGCCATATATATGATCAAAGATAGCAGGTGGCCAAGACCCGTACTATTAGATCCGTCACAAAGGAACACTAACTTGGTGTTTGAATTTCACTGCACATACGGTCATAGGACCAAATACTGCAGCCAACTCCGAGAAGAAGTGCCCCGACTACTCAACAAAGGGCACCTCTGAGAGTTCCTCAGTGACAGAGTCAAAAATCAGTTTCGATAACGAAAGGCGAATAGGATAAATGAAATAGATGAACATCAACATGGTATCCACATGATCTTCGGATGAATCGACATCCCACAGGAACCCATTGTCAAAATGACAAAAAAATCCATCACCAAGGAAAAGCGAACTCAAGTTTACATGCCCGAGGATGCTCTCACATTCAGCGACGAGGACATCGAGGCCCTATCTTAGCCTCATAACAATGCATTGGTAATTTCATTTTCTGTGAGTACATTTCAAATTAAGCGTGTGCTTGTGGATCTAGGTAGCTCAGCCAACATTATCAGTTTGAGGGTTGTGGAGTAGCTCGGACTGCTCAACCAAGTCGTGTCCGCCTCTCGAGTCCTCAATGGATTCAACATGGCGAGTGAGACAAAAGAAAATGGAAATCACCCTCCCGATCAACATGGCCAACACGACCCAAAGTGTCAAATTTCATGTCGTCAAAGGAGACATGAGGTACAATGCCTTTCTCGGAAGGCCATGGATACACTACATGAGAGCAGTTCCATCAACCCTTCATCAAATGATGAAGTTTCCGACGAAGGACGGAATAAAAATCGTGTATGGGGAACAACATATAGCGTGGGAGATATTTGCGGTGCACGAAGTGGCACTCGTATCGACGTCTTAAACATCCAAGGAGCCAAAGGATAAGCAAACAGTAAAGTAGCAATCACGAGATATATTCTCGGCTACAACCGAATAAAACGATCAGAGGACCATGTCGCATCCCCGGAGCAAATGTTTGAAGCATATCGAGGCTCGAAATGCCATCACCGCAAAGGTATAATCATCTCCCTTTTTATTTACATCTTACAATAACCTGTGTGCAGGTGTCCAATTAGAACAATCGAAGCACTTTCCAGCTTGAAGGCCTTAGGTTTTAAAGTATGCATTGCACTATTTACCTTCGATCGTGTTTTATCCCAAGAAGGGTTTTACCGGCATGGTTTTCAACGAGGCAACATCTATATTCTACATAAGTAAAACTTAACAAGTATTCAAGTCTTCTCTTAAATCAACCTCGAATACTGGGTGGCATCCCCTCGGGAGATCACCTCCTCGAAGAAATCAAGATGAGCCAAGAGGGGTCTCGACATGAAAATGATGTATCAGACCAAAAGGTCTGTAAGGCCCCACAAAATTTTTACTTAAAAACCCGAGATCTTGTAATCTGAAGTTAGGAATATGTGAGAGAGTCATAAAATGCTCGCCGTGGTTCAGACCCTTTGAATTGATCTGTGCATTAAAAAGTTAAGGAATAATGTTTATCCAGAAGAGTGTTTCTGCGGTCCATTATGCGATCACAAAATAGCTATACAAACTGCATAGTCACCACAGAGTCAAACAGTTTGTTGGTTAATTTTGAGGTCAATTATGCAATCGCATAATCGATATGTGGGCCGCATAGTTATCGCATAATCCACTTTGAATTTTTGTGAGGGGAAGTTCTGTGGTGAATTATGCGACTGCAGAACAAGTATGCAGACTGCATTCTTGTAACATAATCGAGCAGTTTGTTCAGGTTTTGGGGACCAATTTTGTGGTCCCTTTAGCGGGCCGCATGTCAGGTATGCTATCGCAGAATATGTCGGGGCTACTATTTTCTAACTTTTAAAATCTGACCCCATTCCATTAAAAATACCCCCTTAGATGCCTTTTATGCGATTTTCTCTTAAAAATAGAGTGAGAGAGGAAGTTCTAGAGAGAGGGTGATCTTTACCAAGTCCCTATTTGATCTTTGCCTAAAACCTTGAAGGTAATCAATTAAAATCTGCTAGGCCTTCATCCTAAGAGGTAAGAACCTATTCCCTAATCTATAAATTCGAAATTTCTACTAAAATAAGTGATCACGGGTGAGTTCGTGGGTATAAGAACTGAATATCTTAAATGCATGAGTGATAATGGGGTATGGGAAGATTGTGAGTTAAAAGGATGGCAATTGGCGTGTACGGTGATGAAAATCTCTCACAAAGAAGTCCAAAAACCACAATGCACCCCTAGTGCTTGACAATATACTCAAATGAGCTAGATTTTTAATCATGTCCCTAATTCTTGGCTTAATTTGTAATTCTCATAAAATAGATCGAAGTTGCTAGGGAATTACGTAATTTATTGTAAGGATTTAAGGAAAAGATCCCTTAAGGTATGTATGGCTAACCCTCTTCTTCTTAGTGTTGAATTCTTAGTGTCTAAATAGTTGGCATGAGTTTCGAATTGATCATACTAGATGGATTGCATTAATGTGTTGGGTGACAGTACTAGCATCCCTTTTACCGGGGGCGCTACATCTTTGAATATATGTAAGTAGTTCCGTTGTTGATAGTGCCGATCATAGATAGTGGTGCTCTCTTTCTCTCTTCACATCTGTCTTGGTGAGCCCCCATTCCTCCCAGGGGTTTTGTAGTTCTTTTTTGGTGTGATTTTCATATTTTTAGGTATGGTCGGCATGATCATTTTGGTCTTCTGTATCTTTAGAGGCTCCGTAGAGATTTATGTGGGTCATGTATGGGTGCCGGGGTGGTCATAGGATCACGTTGTATTTTGAAACTTTTCTCTACTAGACTGCCAACTGTATGTACTTTTAGGAACTTAACTAAGCATGTTGTATCTTAAGCAAGAATCTAACTAGCAATGTTTATGCGTTTATATAACAACTCTCCCTCACACGTTTAAAAATTCGCAATGAATTACTTCATCGGATATAGAATGAGCCGGATATGAAAGGCTAGATAGGCCTGCTTAACCGGGTTCCCTCGGTCGCGCTCCCCGAGGTTTTGGGCATGACACGGTCGAATGAACCGTGTTCGCATAGAATAACCGAGCTCTTAACAAAGAAAACATGTATACTTCTGCCAAGTAATCGAAGAATACTTTTTCTTCCATCAAAACGCTTTACGCTTCAAGAAAGTCTGGTATTTTCACAAGAAACGGCTCCAGAGACAGAAATTTCCCGAACACCCGGGGACTGACGTCAAAAACTCGAAGCCATATGACCTCCAGGTTAGAAAATTAAAAATCATAAGCCATCAATGAGGCAACAACAAGTTTACAAAGAAACGGGTCCAGAGCCGAAAAAATTTCGATGTCTCGGGGACTGTCGGAGACTGTCATCCTATCGAGCTATAAGAAACTCAAGGCCGTAAGACCCTAAGCGGGCAACCTCAAGCCCGAAATCCCACCACGTGCAAAATACTAGAAAATGTAAGACCTCCATGAGGAATTATCAACATTATAAGACCTCCATAAGGCAATATCAAATCTGTAAGACCTCAAGCAAGGCATGAATTGCACCAAAACTGTAAGACCTTAAGCAACGCATGAATTACACTTGTACCAAGTAACCAAACCTGTAAGACCTCAAGTAAGGCATGTTAAAATTCATAAGACCTTACAAAAGGCATAATCCCAATCTTAAAGTTAAGGCTATATATTCGAACTTGTAAAACCCCTAAAAAGGCATACCCTCAATATAGACGTTGAAGCTACTTCGCTCGGGGACTAAAAGGCTACGTCCAAATACAACGATTACGGTCACAAGGTTGTACCATCCAAACTAACACGACTCGGGGACGCCTGAACTTAGCTATTAAATCATAAGCCTTCGATTACTTCGAAAATAATTGGTTAATCAGGCTACCCTCGACATAACCAAAAGAGCTTGATCATATCAGCTCCAAACAATAGGCTTTGAAACAATTCATCCAGCGAGCATAACCTCTCGAGGTGCTCATTTATTGCTGCATAACAGCTCACAGTCGAAGTTTTTATTGAACCCTCAGAGTCGGGCGAACACAAAAAATTCAAAAAACTTTAACGAGGGAAAAATAAAGCCTATATTAGAGGTCATATCGACCCAACACGTAAGAGCCTAAGTGCCAACCTACATCAAAGGTCGTATCGATCAAACGCACACGAGCCCAGACGCCAACCTACATTAGAGGTCGTACCTGTCACATCTCTTTTTTCCGCTACCGCACCCCGGGAAGGGTGTAATAAAGGGAGTTTTTCCAATTAAAGGACAATCGAAATGGGATTTATTATTAAGAGTTGGAGTCGCCACTTGAGAGACTTATGGTGTTCCAAGTCACCGGTTTGAATCCCGAATTGAGGAAAAAATTGACTCCATATTATAGTCTACGAATTAGAAATCCGGATAAGGAATTCTGTTAACCCGGGAGAAAGTGTTAGGCATTCCCGAGTTCTGTGGTTCTAGCACGGTCGCTTAACTGTTATATTCAGCTTAATTATCTAATTTTAGTACATGTTCAAACCTATGTGCATTTTTACCTTTTAACCGCTTTTGATTATTATTATTTTATAAGAATTGTAACGTAGTGAAAACACATCCCAAACCACGTCACATTAATGTACCTGTGGTTATTGACATATTTCGACTCCATTGAGATTTGGATTTGGGTCACATAAATGTGCACCCGAGTTTAAGAAAGTGAGATTATTAACACGCGCCTAAAGAGACTAACGTATTATTATTTTGAGGAAGGCCGCGAAATTCGCTAAACAGTCCGTCCCGAAATCTAAGTATTTATTGTAACCATTTATTGAGGTCCCAGCAATTTGTACATTTTATTTGTTGAGGCTCGTCTCATTTTATTTTAAAGGTCCAACCTAAAGTAAACTACACTTTTCTATTTGATTTTCGTCTCTAATAAAAAAACCTAGTTAATTAATCATTATTCAAGAAATACTGCATTTAAATTCCAAATCTTTCCTTTGACTCATAATTCCAATAATATTAGGCTTTGATATTGGCCCAGGCCACAAGTGAGCATGGCCGCCTAATTGAATTAAAGGGGCCATGGTCTGGATGTTTTCAGCTGGCCAACATAGGCCCAAACTTTCAGTCCTAACTAGTGTGAATCAAACTCCAAGCAACATTGACGACGAAACAACTTAAAGAACACTAATGAATTATTTCAAGCCAAATATGATATCCGTTGCACAGAGATTACCACTAAGGGATTAACTGTAACGTTCACGAAAAAAATGGTGACAATTATCACTTAAACTAACAACTAATCATATATCAATCCTGATTCCATTCTGAAACAAATTAACACGACTTATAATCCAATTTTACAATGACTGGGACATTTGAGACTACTATGCCTTGCATGCTTTTGATTCATAATTTTTATAACATAATGCATATTAATTATTTGCAGCCTGATTTAAACTAACAATACTGATACTGAACTACTGGAATTATCACTTGATGAAATATCACTGTGCCTGGACTTAGCACGAGCATGGCTTTATGTTTCACAATAATCCAAACTACAATACACTAAGATCACGGGTTTAGAAGAGATGAACAGCAGACCCAAAATTTAGAAAAAAAAGAAAGTCATGTTATTACATATTATAAAATGTTTTGAACCTCTAAATTTATATTATTAATACCGTGCATCTAATGTTCAAATTAACAAGGACATTAAACAAACTAACATCAAACTAACATGATCCAGTTTTCATTCCTTCAATTGGCCAATACACATTGATTCAGTTCTTCATACTTCAATTTTAACTGAAAAATACCTGGAATCGAGCAAATAGAAAAAGATGAGGTTAGCAGCGGGTAGTCAACTGGTATTCAGTAATCAACAAGCATCAGTAACGAGCAGCAGTAACAAAATCCCAAAGCTTAACTCAACCAATCCAGGAGGAGTTTTAAGTCAGCAAGAACTAAGAGCTCAACCACAAAACCATATGACTACACCTAAACAGACTCATTCTTGAGCTTAAAACCTTTGACATCTCAACAGCAACAAGACTCAATTAAAACCAACCCAACTTGACCCAAAATTACTCGACATGAAACTCTGAACTTCAGCAACCAAGGATTCAACTCGAAAATAAACAAATCATGAGTAACAAATATCAGAGTTCACCATTTGCCCAATGTCACAGTATTTTCTTTTTCAATGGAACAGTAGCTCCTTCTAAACTCTTTATTAGTGTCTATGTTTTTCAAAGTTCTCCAGGTTCTTTTTAACTCATTTAAGACTCTCAAAAACTCTCTGATCTTCTTTCTTAGTCTCAAAACTCTTCTCAAACTGATCAAAGCCTGCCTGAAAACTGGTTCCTCGACTAAGCTCACTCTCTTATGGTCTGAAAATCCTCTCAAATTGATTAAAAGCTGATAGAGAATGCTCTTTTACCTCTCAACTTTTTTTGACTGATTAAAAGGAACCCCCTACTTATGTCCAAACTCCCAGCATTTATAGCCCAAAATAGGCCCTGCCAGCTCTTAGGAGCACTCACACTATTAAGAAATGCATCAGCCCATCATCTTCCTCTGATTTTGCTCACTACTATATGTATAAATCATTAATTAACTCAAAGGTTATGGGTGAGTTACTTGTTTAATTACTTTTTCTGAAAATCTCCACATACCACTATGTTTTGTTCCCCACTACTATTAAACAAATGCATTAATTTATTGGTTCATTAGTACATACTGGACATAACACTTAAACTAACCAAACACCACAATTCCACTCGATCATCATATATCAGAGGCAAAGTGCAGTCTTTACCCTCTTTTTTTAGTAGCAATAGGAAATTGTTTAATATCCAAAATGTCTACACAACGATGCTTACACAATAAAAAAGCGAAATTCTAAATCAACAAAATGGTTGGCTTCCTAAATACATACATTTAACACTTCAATGAACAATGCAATAGTGCAATTCTCAAATATGCTGACTGCTATTTTTTATACCCTAGAAAAACAATGGACAGAAATGGTGAAGCCACTTCCTCGCACTACAAGTCAACATCAAACAACATTGACATCAAATACAAACAGAAACATGACCTCAAGATAAATTCCATGTGATAAAATTCGTCATCGATTTGAATACTCAATGCTAAACTAAGAACAGATTCAAACAATTCATATTTCTTCAAGCTTCAAGAGATTCCGCTGGAAAACCTCAACACACACACAATCGGAAATAGAATGCAACAACAGTTTCCCATCTTTATTAGAATTCAATCCCTTATCTACTTACTCGCCATTGATGAGAAGATCTTATGCCTCTCTGATAATACCACCATAGAAATGCTCGCACCATTAAGCGGCGAGTAAAAATAGAGAAAACCAAACAAACAAATCAAGCATATATACTGATTTTAGATCCAAAAATCGAGCAAATTGAAACTCGGACAGAAGAAACATAACTTGAAACGGCTGACCTTTTATTGTCGAAATTCTGGAGCAAATACACCAAAAATAGAGCTCTAAAATAGAAAAATTCTCGAGCGAGCTACAGTAATCATCTAGACCGGAATCAGTGACCTGAACTGATTGAACTCGAGGCTGGAGTTGGAGGAATATCACTGGGTGTGGGTGAGTATTGCTGGGTGTGAGTGTGTCTGTGTTTTCCGGTCTGGCGACGGACGTTCGAGGCATAAGAGAAGTTGTCGTTGCTTCTCTGTTTCGAGTCCTGAAAAACATCGTCTGATGGTTGATTGAAGAAGACGATAAAGCTTGGCTGGGGTTTGATGAAGATGGTGCAAGGGTGGCTAGGAACTGGAGAAGAAAAAGACGGGGTGGTCGTGGTTTTTTTGAAGGAAATGAACGATGGGAGGGTCATTTTTCCGGCGAGTCCGGCTAATCTTGGTGGTGAACGGGGAGGGGTCGTTTGGGTGGTGGCGCCGGATTAGGGATGATTAGGTTTGAGGGATATGGGTAATGAAAGGGAGATCGAAGGGGGGGGTCGTTTGGTTATGGGTAGGAACCGGGTCGGGGTGGTATTGGGTCGGTTTGAAGCTTGGGATTGGACTGGGTCATCCGGGTATTTGTTTGGGCTTGACATTTTAACTGAGCTGGCCCAAATCCGAGTATTATTAATCCCCTTATTTTTTCTTTCTCTTCTTCCTAAATTATTTTTCCAAAATTAAAACCTAGAATCCTAAATTATATTATTAACCCCAATCAACTTAAAAATACTAATTAATTCTTATTAATAATTATCACACAAAATTAAACACTAATTAAAAATAAGATCACACAATTTGGACAGTAAATGCTAAAAATGCAAAGTACATTATTTTTTTGTGATTTTTCCATTTTGTAAAACAAACTTAATTGCTCCTAATTTTAGAATTAAATCCTAAATGCAAATGCGACATATTTTATGTTTTTATTAATTTTAGCAAATAAACATGCACGGAAAAATGCAAACAATAAGAGAAAAATAACATAAATTCCACAAAATTTGCAAACAACACAACACTATTTTATTTTGAATTTTTTGGGAGTGATTCTCATATAGGGCAAAAATCACGTGCTCACAGTACCGACCAAATGCGTAAGAGCCTAAGAGCCAGCTTGAAATTTGAAAACTTAAGGGTCGATGAGCTCGAGTCAAAATTCGACTCGAAGAATGAGCCTGAAATAGTTAACTGAAAAATGCCTAGGGCAAGTACGTAAGAGCCTACGAGCGAGCTCAACAAGCCTTAGGGCCAATTTGTAAACCTAATGGTTTTTCCTCAAAGTCCAGTTCATCTGGTCAATCATCGACGAACGTATAAACTAAAACAAAGAAATACATACACAAGCAAAGGAAAAATCCATGACGGATGAAGACGGAAGGATTCCCTTTATACGCATATATGAAAAAAATACAAAGCTCCATTTACAATGTTTCTAAGATCATTATACGCGGAATCATAAAAGAATGGCCTATTCTACTTTCCCCTTGGGGACTGTGGCCCCATCAGCCTCATCTCCATTATCTTCAGCATTGGATACGAGGAACTTGAAATCGTATTCATCCACCTTGGCCTGCGCTATCTCTTTTGAGAGATCGAATCTCCTAGCATGAATCTCCTCCAGAGTTTCCCTCCGAGATTTGCATCGGGAAGCTCATTGCTTCTGTGCTCTCAATCGAAAGCCCTTCTCAACTCAACCCGAGCATCGGCAAGGTCTTTTCATAAGACTGCCACTTTCTTGTCTGCGTTATCTCGAATCTCTTCAGCTTCAGCTCGGGCATCCACAACCTTGGCCTTCATCTTCAAAAGCACATACTCGAGCCTTGCAATCATGCTCATTTTAACCGAGCTATTTTCACGAGCACTCCAGAGTTGCACTTCGAGGGAAGAAGCCTTGGCCAAAGCATTCTTCTTGAGCGCAACTTGGGCATCCGCCTGAGCCTTCAGCTCATTACACTTATACATGGCCTGACCAACTTCACCCCAAAGGCATTCCGGGTCCTCCATTTTTCTCTGCGATTGAAGTATCAAAATATTAATTTTCTAGGGTAGAAGAGGGAACATGCATCCCTTGAAACAAAGGTTACCTGTCTCTCGAGGTAGCTTTCGTAGTTCCAGCTTTGACTTACCTCGTACCACAGCCAGCCTTCACGGCAAAGCAACTCGGACTTGATCTTGTCAAAGGCCTATGAAAACGAAGCTCAATGAGAAAATGAAAATGCAAAATCAAAAAACTAACAAAGTCAAACAGGGGTGTGCATTCGATTTATCTATTCGATTTTGACCCTTATCGATAATTACTTATCGATTATCAATTTATACATATGCTTATCGTTATCGTTTCAATAAGTTTTCGATTATTTCGATTTTTATTTATCTATTTTTGGGGCTTATCAATTCAGTTATCAATTACACCAATAAAAAAATTTGCGGGATTTCACGAAAAGTATATCGCTATAAGCACGCCTAACTAATATGGATAAAAAGAAGCTAAAATAAGACGAACACCATTTATAACATAAAAATTGTGTCAACAAGCACATGCAACGAAACAAAAGTAAGGGATCAAATGTACGCCACCAACACTCCAACATTATAACAAAAATTACATCATCACGGTTAATTTTGTTTTCCATTAATTTGAACTTCATTCCTTTGAGCTTTAAATACAATCATTCCTTAAATGTGGTAGAGGAAATAATAGGGTTAGGGACTTGGGGTAAAGGAAAGGATATTATAGAATAAGGGTAAAAAAATATTTAAAAATTAAAAATATTTGTCTTTTTAGTATATCTTATCGGTTTATCGATAAACCAAAGAGGACAAAATCGAAATCAAAATCGATAACTCGATAAGGAAAATTTTGAAATAAAAATCAAAATCGATAAATCATTATCGATAAACTGATAAAAAATAATCGATTCGATTTATCGATCAACCGATTCAAATGCACACCCCTAAAGTCAACCAAAGCTCGCCACAGAATAAATTCGCTGAGCCTACTCAAAGGTTGAGCGCGTATCTACTGGCCTGGTCTCACCGGCCCTAGTTGAAACAATCTCGGTGGGGGCATGGTCGTTTGAGACCCCACTTGATTTAGTCAGCCCCTAGCCTCGAACATCCCTAGAAGTACCTTTGACAGGAGATGAACACGATGGCAAAAAAATTGTGTCCCTCAAAGTACCTTCGATGCGAAAAGAAGACGACGGCAAAGGAGGAGCCATTCTTCCGAGGCTAGAAGCCTCGGGTGCTACAAGCTCAGACGATACATCTCCATTAAGCCTTCGAGCAGGGCTTTCCTCTCTATCATACTCTTTGTCATTTGAGGATTCCTTCCACTTTTTATGATTCCTTGACCTCGAAGCCGACGATCCTTCCTCTTCTCTAAGAGAGCAAGGTCTCATCTCAAAAAATTCTCCAATGCCTGCGGTGACTGAGTTAATACATATGAAAGAGAGTACATTTCAATGAAAATAGGCCATACAACACGTACCATGGTGTTTGGCCTCCCATATACATTTTGACAGATCTCGCCACTTACGCTCATCGTAAGTTTAGCAAGCTGCCAATTTTTGTGTCCAATTCGCAAGATCGGGGACCTTGTGTGGCAGCCATGTGATCGCTGTAGAGAAGGAAATGAAAATATCTTTATGGAGTATGCCTCCACCATGAACAAAATGATAAAAATATAAGTGTACCACTTTCGTGTGAAATTCGATTTCTCAGGAAATGGCATAAATTCTGCAGGGATAATATCAACAATCCGCACTCGGAAAAATCGACTCATCCACCCTCGCTCCTTGTTTTCTTCACTATTGGCAATAAAGGACCGGATGGAGCGATGTTGTAGAGTAATCAAGCCTCAGTAATAAAAGGGTAGGTACAATCTGATAAGATGGTCGATGGTGAACTCGAACCCGGCTTTATCTGCGAAGTACCTTATCATCATCACTATCCTCCAAAATGATAGGTGAACCTGTGCCAGGGTAACCTGATATCTTCTACAAAACTCAACCACGACTCTATCGAGAGGGCCACATGTAAAGTGGTATGTGTATACATTCAAAAGCCCCTTGACGTGGGCCATTATGCTCTCTTCCAAGAAAGGTACCTGCAGTACCGCCTTTTCTCCCCATCCACTATCTTTCCTGAATCCACTAAGGTGTTACTCCCCTATTGATGAGACGAACCTTGATGCATGATCTCAATGCCCCAGATATTGGGAGGTCTCTCTAACATAAAGTCCCTCCTTAAGACAAAGCATCTCGAAGGTAGCTCACCGTATGTCGGTGGTGTACCACCGACCGAGCACGAAGCAGAGATGGAACTCTCCTCTCCTTGGTGAACAAATTTGGACGTAGAAGCCAAGGCTGTGGTAAAATAAGAAAAGGAAGATGAAGACTTAGGCCAAAGCTTTGAGTCGAAACGGTAAAGGAACTGGCTTAAGGGAGAAAAGCTGTATAAGAAGAAATCAAACACATATATAGGGCAAGCAGTGACTATTCGCCTACTCTCAAGGCCAATTAATTCTGACCATGTGAGTTCCACTTCTGGGGAAGTGTGCCAATGGGATCACCCGATCACTTTGCAGCCGTGCCATACGAATGATGTCGTCGTAAAGAGATCGATGGGTCAATATTCCCATATCGAACTAGCGTTGAGATGGTGCTCGATATCGAGAATATATGCCACTATGAAATGGACCCCGAAAGAGCTAACGGTCTAGCCTCTAAAAGAGCCAACATCAAAATTCAATAGAGTAGCTTTACATAAGCACTGAAAAATAAATTTGATGACTTAGAACAGAAGGATCTCCTTGCATTCTCAAAAAATTCATTTACAGAATGTGTCTTTACAAAACTCCCCCAGGGAGCCCATACACAAAAGGAAGAAATGAACCGTGGAATTAATAAAACCAAAGGCTTATTGCAAACGTTCAAAACATGAAGCTACGAACATAAGTAAGAAGCTACAGAAAAGAAAAACATGGAAAGTAGAATCAATATGTACAAGAGGGGAATTTTAATCAATATACAATACAGGTATGAATATATACAATGTAACATAACTTTTATATACAGATCCAAAGTGAAAAGTACGAAAAATGTAATGAGGTACCAAAATTATGTACATACCAAAGATGAAAAACAAAGAAAGCATAAAATTTGTTAAATATATACAGTTATCCATATCAATTCAATGTACAGCCTACCCACTCAAATGAAAGCTGACATTTTCATCAATGCCAACTAAGAAAAATAAGCACCAAAAATAGAGGAAAAAGGATATAGATACTCTCTATGGCCTTCCTGTCTGCATGGGGTCCTGAGTCGTCCCTGGGTCCTCAATATGCTCGGGAACCTCAGACTGGCTCCCTATGACCTGCGGCTCTGCTACTGGGACGTGGTCCTGGACCTGGATAGGCTCCTGCGCTGCATCCTTTGGCTGACTAGAGGAAGCCTCCGGTGGGTCCTCCAACTGGATGACTGCATCGTCTCTGCAGGGAATCACCCTCTGCCTCTTGGGAGGCCTCTCTGAATGCACTGGATAGGGATGGGCTACTGGCACAGGGTCCTGGAAAAATAAATCCAAAGGTAGATTATCTGCCTTCAATCTATTAACCTCAACCCTCAACTCCTTCACGTACTCCTTGGAAGCACGAGTCCTTCTCATCTTCTTGGCCTCCTTAGCAAGATTCTTGAGAGCTTTCCCATGAGCATCTAGAACTTCTGTAAGCTCCTTCTGAGTTTCAAGGATCTTCTTCTGGTTTTCTAGAATCTCCTTGAGGGCATCCTCAATAGATTGTGGGGCCTATAGAGGTGGAGGTGCCGATCGAGCTGCTACTGTAGTGGTGAGGACAGACAATTTGGATGAAGCTATCTACATCTAGTTATTGATGCTGAGAAGAGCCTGGCTCAGTCGGTGTGAATTCACTGGGTAGGCTCGGGAAGAGGGTATGTATGGAGCTGCTGAAGTGGATGGACCAGTGGGAATGTGCACTGAGGTGGAGGCAGTTTAAGTAGGAGCCACCACCACAACTGGCTCTTCACACTGACCAGTTAGAGCAATGGTTGTTCCCTTGAAGGTATGCCTTTTGGTTTGTCATCACTCTGCATGTTGTACCGTGAGAACAGGGCCTTTTCTTTGACTTTGATATCTAATTGCAACTTTTCAACTTTTAGGTCCCGGAGGTACATGGTCAAGAAGCTGGGGAAGGGGTAGTTTCTGTCACCTTCAACTACTACCTGTGTAATCACCCGAGACTTCACATTCACGACGTTAATTGGGTACCCTGCCATGATTGATGCTACCAGTACTGCCCGATGAAGAGGGAGGGAGTTGTCATGAGTAGTGGGGTCCGACCTGCTACACACAAATGTTTCCCATCCCCTGGCCTCAAAATTCAAACTTCTTCTAGAAATTTTTACTCCCGCATTCAGCCAATCGGGGGTGGTACTTGGGATTGCCAAATACTGTGCCAACCAAGGGCAGACCTCCTCACCTAAGTCCATCTTTTCCAAATACAGTGACTCATCCTCCTCATCGAAACCCAAGTAGTAATTTATTGACTTTCCATCAACAAACACTTTCAAATTTCGCAACTTGGTCACTTTGGTGCCCTTTTTTATGTGGGCAGCATTGGTATAGAATTCCTTGACCAAGTGCTCGTTTACATCCACACAGTCCCCCAAGAAGTATTCCCAGCCTATTCTCTCCCTAAATTGCCTTCTCACATTGGGGTTGTGAGGCAATAGGTCTCTATCAACAAAGCTTCTCTCCAAAATCAATTTCCTCACCTGCCATCATTCCCTGAATTTATGCTAGGCCACCTCACTTACGAACCGGTCTTACCACACTTCCGATTTCTAGTTCTAGCAACACCTCCCACCTGAGGTTCACCCCTTAACCTACTACATCTTCTTCTTCAACTGTACCCTATCCAGATAATGAAGCTGCGGGAGAGGTGGAGTACTCATCCTTACTGCCTTTGGATGAGCACTCAGATGACGCAGAAGATACATGCACTAAAGCCTGAGTAGTGGTGGATGCTGGAGGAGTGGGTTCATTTATCAACCTGAATCTGTCCGGGAAATCATCCATGAATTTCGGAACAGAATCAGAGTCAGTCAACTCCTTGGAAGGAACATACTCACTTCCTGAGGAATGGGAAGCAGCTCTATCAGCGGCCCAAATAGCCTTCCTCGTTGCTTTAATTGCCTCTCGAACTTTGGGGATTAATTTTATCTTTCCACGTCCCCTCTCCCGGGAGGACTCTCCTGTGCCTGTTTGTTTAGCACCCTGGCCTCTTGATTTTACCATTATCTGCAAACAAATTCAGTCATGCTTTGTTAGTCTCAGTATATACAATATAGTTCAAGATTACAGTGAAAGAGAATGTTGCAGACAATTTAATTTGTTGAACATGCGGCCACATTGAGGCCAATATGGACCGCACAAAATCCATTGTGGTCTGCATAGAGGTGGGGTTCAGACTACCTACTCTCTGTATCTAGGCAGTGCAGACTGCACAAAATGTAGTGCGGTTGTAATCCTCAAAGATCAGAATGTTGACACTTAGCAATGCGGTCCGCACAAAATGCCATTCCGGACGGCACTAAAGCACCGCGGCATGCACAATTTCCACCGCGGTCCGCACTAAACACTAAAAGACAACATCAACCTAGCGTTTAAGATATTTTGATTTTAAGTCCAATTTTAAACCTAATAAAAGTTCCCGAAGTGTGTGCCCGTTGATTTTAACTACCTAATTCTAATTTTTAACAAGAATTAACTCCCCTAAGCTACCAAATCAAAATAAAATCGAGAAGAACAGAAGAAAAGCGCAAATCTAATGAAATTAATAAAATTAACAATGAAAAAGGATGAAATTACCAGAAGTAAGATGCTATGATGAAGAATAAGCCATGGAAATCAGTTATGTGCAAAGAAAAGGGGATGACAGTAATTTTTTTGGCTCTGAGAGTTATCAAAAAAGTTTAAAATGAGGGCCTCAGGTACTATTTATAGAAAATGTCTTGGGGCCCATCTCACCTACCCAATGCGGACCGCACAAAATGGACTGTGGTCCGCACCACAGAGCCTTTTCCAAGTTTGAGAAGGCAACCTACTGCGGTCCGCACAAAATGGACTGCGACTGCAGTGGTCCACCGTGGACAGCACAAAATGCAATGCGGTCGCGATGGCTAACTTTAGAGAGCTGGTAGTTTCATTTTTCATCTATGCGGTCCGCATAAAATTTAGTGCAGCCGCACTGAAAACTTCAGATACTTGAACTTTTTTTTTCACTATGCCTTGGACTGCATCAACACAATCCTGTAGCATCTCACAACCAGTTAGTCCAAAAAAAATCCTATACTACAATGAAAATCAAAGAAAAACACATGGGTTGCCTCCCAGGAAGCGCATGATTTAACGTTGTGGCACGATGCATATTACCATCCAATCATTTGAAATGAACAAGTGCCACCACATGGCTATCATAGTATTTACCCAATTAGTGCTTGACCCTATGACCATTAACCCAGAAAATCTCCCCATTTTTATTCTTCAAATCAAGGGCACCAAACGGGGTCACGAACACCACCTTGAAAGGTATACTCCATTTTGATTTTAGCTTTCCCGGAAACAACCATAACTGAGAGTTGAAAAAGAGCACAAAATCACCTACTCTAAACTCCTTTCCACGAGCATATTTATCATGAAGGTACTTCATCTTCTCCTTGTACAAAGAAGAACTGGAGTAGGCATGGAAACAGAATTCATCAAGTTCATTGAGTTGCTCAACACAGAGATTTGCATCCCATTCAAGGTTCAATTTCTTCATAGCCCACATAGCCTTGTGCTCTAACTCCACCGGTAAATGGAAAGCTTTCCCAAACACCAATTGGTATAGAGACATACCAATCAGAGTCTTGTAAGCAGTTCGGTAAGCACATAGAGCATTGTCCAACTTCTTAGACCAATCCGTCCTATTGGTATTGACGGTTTTAGACAAGATGCTTTTGATCTCCTTGTTAGAGACTTCAACCTGGCCACTCGCCTGAGGATGATAAGGAGTAGACATTTTATGGTTGACATCATACTTAGCAAGCAAAGTGTCAAAAGCTCTATTGCGAAAATGCGATCCTCCATCACTTATAATTGCTCGAGGAGTGCCAAACCTTGTAAAAATGCTCTTCTTTAGAACGCAACCACACTCCTAGCTTCATTGTTGGGAAAAGCCACGGCCCCGACCCATTTTGAGACATATTCAACTGCTACAAGAATGTAGGGGTTTCGGCACGAGCTTACAAATGGGCCAATGAAATCAATACCCTATACATCAAAGATATCCACTTTTGGAATGGTGTTTAGAGGTACCTCATCGTTCTTCGAAATACAGCCCGCTCTCTGACATTGGTCATACCTTTTCAAGAGATCACTTGCATCTTTGTACAAAGTTAGCCAATAAAATCCATAACTTAAAACTTTCGAAGATGTCCTCGCCCCTCCATGATGGCCACCATAGGGAGAGGAATGACAAGCCTCTAAGATACTCAATTGCTCCTCTTCGGGGACACACCTCTGGATCACTCCGTCGCTGCAAATCTTGAACAGGTAGGGCTCATCCCAATAGAAGTCCAGACTATCCCGTTTGAGCTTCTTCCTTTGGTTTGAAGAGAGCTCACACAGGATGATGCCAGTCATAAGGAAATTAGAAATATCTGCAAACCATGGCATATCACTCGTCAACACAGAAAGTAGTTGCTCATTGGGAAATGCATCATTGACCTTTAGGACATCACACGACCTTCCTTCCTTCTCCAAGCGAGTAAAAAATGATCTGCCACTTGGTTTTTATTACCTTTTTGGTCAACGATTTCCAAATAAAACTCTTGAAGTAATAAGAACCATCGCATCAGTCTAGCTTTAGAGTCTTTCTTTGTCATTAAGTACCTAAGAGCTGCATGATTGGTGTGCACTATGACCTTGGCTCCCGTAAGATATGGCCAAAAATTTTCAATTGTGAACTCAATAGCTAACAACTCTTTCTCAGTTACCGTGTAGTTCTTTCGAGCCTCATTCATTGTCTTGCTCGCATAGCACACCAGATGAAACATTTTTTTCACTCTGTGACCCAAAACAGCCCCAACCACAATATCACCTGCGTCACACATGAGCTCGAAAGGCAAGCTCCAATTGGTACGGTAATGATCGGGGTGGTGGTCAACTTATGCTTGAGAAATTCAAAGGCCTACATACATCCCTTGTCAAAACACGAACTTGGCATCATTTTCTAGTAGCCTGCACAAAGGATTGACTACGTTTGAGTCCTTGATAAATTGCTGGTAGAACCCCGCATGCCTAAGTAAACTTCTAACCCCCTTGACAGAAGTGGGGGGAAGAAGCATTAAAATCACCTCAATTTGGCTTTATCAACCTCAATACCATTCTTTGAAAATTTGTGACCAACATTATGCCCTCCTCAACCATGGAGTGGCATTTTCCCCAAATTTGCACAAGATTGATGTCTTCACACCAGACCAACACTCTATCCAGATTTTTAAGACACTCATCAAATGAATCACCCACAACACTGAAGTCGTCCATGAATACCTCTGAAATATCTTCCACCATATCGGTGAAAATGGTCATCATACACCACTGGAATGTTGTCGGTGCATTGCACAAGCCAAAGAGCTTCCGAGAAAAGGCAAAAGTTCCATATCGACAAGTAAAGGTTGTCTTCTCCTGATCCTATGGAGCTATCAAAATTTCACTTTACCCTGAATAACCATCCAAGAAACAATAGAAGGCACGCCCAGCAAGACGATCAAGCATTTGGTCAAGGAAAGGCAATGGGAAGTGATCCTTGTGGGTCACCTTGTTCATCTTGCGGTAGTCCATGCACACCTTCCATCTGGTCATTGTCCGGGTTGAAATAACTTCATTATTAGCATTGGTCACCACGTTCATAACACCCTTCTCGGAACACACCACACCAGTGAAGTCCACGAGCTATCAAAGATAGGGTACACAACTTCGACATCAAACCACTTGATCACCTCCTTTTTCACAACTTCTTGCATTGCCTCGTTCAGCCTCTTTTGATGTTCCAAGGAGGGATTCGCATCATCTTCTAGAAGAATCTTGTGCATACAGAATGCATGGCTTATTTCTCGAATATCAGCTAAAGTCCATCCAATTGCCTTTTTCCGCTTTTTGAGTATCGCCAATGTGGCATCTACCTACATGTTAGTAAGACAAGAGGAAAGAATAACTGGTAAAGTTGAACTAGGGCCTAAGAATTCATACCTGAGGTGTGGAGGCAATGACTTCAACTCCAACACCGGAGGTTCCTCAATTGAAGGCTTTGTTGAAGGGGTCTTTCCATTTTCAAGATCCAAAGAGAGTTTTCTAGGCTCATAAGTATAAGAGCCCATTCCATGTAAAGCATTCACGCACTCCACTTGGCCCTCATCATCATTGGCATCAAGATTCAGCAATACGGTCTCCAAAGGACCCTCCACGTTGATCATTGCACTAGTATCATCAATTATCAAAGTCGTGCAAGATCCATAAATGAGCACACTTCTATACAATTGGGCTACTTCATTGACTTGCACACATGAAAAATGACCTTTTCATTACCCACCCTAAAAGTTAGTTCCCATGCTTCCACATCTACTAGTTCCTTCGCCGTAGCAAGTAAAGGTCTCCCTAATATGATCGGTACTTCACAGTCCACCTCGCAATCCAATATTACAAAATTAGCTGGCAAAATAAATTTGTCTACTCGGACAAGCACATCATCAACAATACCTAATGGTCACTTTATTGATCTATCCGCCATTTGCAATGTCATGGATGCTGTCCTAGGTGGCCCAATACCCAAAGTCTTGAAAACTGAGTAGGGCATCAAGTTGATGCTTGCCCCTAAATCACATAAAGCTTTAGCAAAGTCTGCACTCCCAATAGTGCAAGGGATAGTGAAAGCACTGGGATCCTCTAACATAGGAGCCATTGAATGTACTATAGCACTATCTTGTGGGTCATCTTAATAGTTTCACAGTTCATGGATATTTTCTTTGTAACCAAATCTTTCATGAATTTAGCATAGCCAGGCATTTGCTTAAAAGCCTTCACCAAGGCACATTGATGGATAAGCTCTTCATCATTTCAATGAACCTTTTGAACTGATTCTTATTTTTCTGCTTGGCTATCCTTTGAGGATAAGGTGGAGGTGGCCTAAACAAGGGTGCCTTGGATTTTGGCACAACTGGCTCTGGTATGTCTATTACGTGTTCCCTAGACGGGTTTACGTCATTTTGCGCTTCTAACTCGACATCTTGAATATCAATCCTCACTTCTTGATTCCCATTTTCATCAACCACATTCTCAACCACCAAAGGAACTTCATCTTCTTGCAACTCAACTTCATCACCCAAAACTTGCTTTTGTTTGGAGGCATTCACATCATTGCCTCATCCAGTCCTAGTAGTTACTGCCATAACATGATTTTACCACCCTTTTGGTTAACCACCGTATCACTCAGTAGAGCCCCCTTAGGGCGAGTATTCAAAGAATATGAGTTTTGGCCTAGCTGGACCTCCAAATTACTGATTGAAGTGTTCTGAGAAGCCAATTGTCAATCGGAGTCAGCATTCTTTTTCATCATCTATTCAAATATCATTTCAATTCTACCCATTTCATTTTTGGAAGAACTAGGACCCTGGGATGGAAAGGTTGGTAGGTTGCTCAGTTGTTGGTACATTAGGCGCCTTTGAAAGCCTTGCCCCTAATTTCCTTATTAATTGGTCCATCAACCCTGGTTGTTGTTGTTTCTACCCCAATTGTTGTTGTTGCCCCAGTTTCCCTGATTGTTCCGATTTTTATTTTGATTTTCCCAATTGTTTTTCCTCTATTGTTGATTGATCCAATTATTGTTGCCTTGTTTTTGGTTACCTCAATTGACTTGGGATCTCTATTATTGTTGTTGGTTAGAAGAATTGCCTCTTTTCCCTTGGTAATTATTCACATATTGCACCTCTTCATTCTGTCATATCATTGTTGGGGCATTCCTTCACCATAGTTTTATATCTCTCCCAAATCTCGTGCAATGGTTTGGTAGGCTCCTTCTTGAAGGCTAAGATCTCATCCCATAGTGCTTCCATGTGCCTTGGTGAGAAAAATTTATGAATGAACTTATCCGCCAACTCATCCTAAGTTGTAATGGAATGGTTGGAAAGTCACTCAAGCCAATCCAATACCTTCCCTCTAAGTCAGAATAGGAAAAGACGCAATCGAAGTGCATCCTCGGACACATTGGTTTACTTTCTCCCCCAACAGGTATCCATGAACCCCTTGAGATATTTGTAAGCATTCTGAGTGGGAGCACTTATGAAGTACTCGCGCTACTCCAACAATGTTAGCATCACGTTGGTTATTTGAAAATTACCCACCCGGATCCGCGGCAGAACATTTGCACTCGCATAGCCTTGGTGTTTAACAACTCTAGGAGCCACTCTTGGAGGTGGCAGATGAGGGTCTAGAATGTTCTCATTTGTATTGGCCTGGCGGGCTCTACGCTTTCCTTGAGGTATAAAAGGTACCTCATCCTCTCCATTATCATCAACCTCCTCCCCTGTAATCACGTTTCCAAGAGGGTCATTAGCATTTAATGACATTTTGTACCTGAAGTTGTCACGCACACAAATTAGTAACAAAGAAGGAAAGAAGAACAAAACACAAAACTATATTGATTGATAGCCAAAACCGTTAGCTCCCCGACAACGGCGCCAAAAAGTGATCGAAGCCAACCCTGCACTACTACTGAGTAGCGAGAGAGGTCGAAGCAGCTTTTACGCAATTTAGGGTTAGGATCGATTTCCACAGGGATCTAGATATTGGAGTTGAGTGTCTATCTAAAGTGAAATTGTGTATTTTCTCCAAATTTCTCTTCTACACAGTTTTGGCTTTAATTATGATTCTAATTTTATAAAACTGCAATGCTCAATTAAACTAAATTAAGCTAGGATTAAGCTATTGAGAGTTGTTCAAATGATTAAAGGGTACTAGGGTAGTGACTTTTGCCTAAGTGGTGAATTGACGGATTCTTGAGTCTAAGGCTAGACTGACATATTTGGGGAGTATGATATAACCATTGCTTGATTGTACTCACTCTATACCTCTCGGTAGTTCGAGTGATTTTGCCCAAATTGACTTTTTCAAGACCAATTGGGTATGCAAATTTGCACAAGCAATTAAGGTTCAAGACGGGTATTACGATCTCTCAGTTTAACCCTTTAATTGTGGCTATCTATTCTCTTGAGTACGCCCTAATTCCTTGTTGAACTAATTTTAGAGACTATTCAACAGCTATGCAATTGAATACAAAAGAAACAAGTAGTGCAGATAAGCACAAAAGTCTGCCTCTCGGGCACCACACTCGGTTATCAAATAATACCAGAACAACAGGTGAATATTGTAAGAAGAAGCACAAACAGCATATAATGGTAGACAAATAGAAAAAGGTAAACACATCAAACAGTACCGGTACCGCTGCGACATGCATCCCGATTCATATACCGTTGCGGCATATAGCCCGATCCATTTAACGTTGATGATACTCACTGGGGGTGTGTACAGACTCCAGAGGGGCTCCTACAGCCCAAGACCAATATCAAGCCATCCTGTGGTATCAGTCAGTCTCTCGACCTCAGTATCAATATAGTACCGTTACGGCGTGCAGCCCGATCCATAAGTATCCTCACAATATACTAGAGGTCTGGAAGCCTCCTCACCATACACTCGAGGCCTGAAAGCCTCCTCACATCACTCAACATATCCTCACATATAGCCCTTGGCCTTACTCACTCAACAAAATCACGTAAGCTACTCGGGCAAAAACAAAGTATGATGCTCAGCCCAAAACATTTTATCGAAATACCATTTTGAGTATTTAAGGCATAATAACTGGGATGAGTTTTTAAAACAGTAGAAAATACATGATTGAGTTCAAATATATAATTAAATCAGTAAGGAATGATCAACAACAATCCCCGAAGGGTTCAGATAACTGGCATGAAGCCCAAGTATAGCAATCAGCCCAAATTATGATGATAACAAGTAATTTCAGTCAAATACGCAATGAATTTATCAATCGGGATGGACCTAGTCACAATACCCAATGGTGCTCTACCCCACGCTCGCTATCTAGCGTGTAAGTCACCTCAATATAGCACTATGATGTACAAGTCCGGGGTTTCAAACACTCAGAATATCATTTACAATCATTACTAACCTTGAATCAAAAAAATCTCTAGCTCACGATGCCTTTGCCCCTCAAATCGGACTCCACTCGCATCGAATCTATCGACCATTAGAGCGAATACATCACAATATGCCAATGCAACAATGCCCAATCGAAAACAATCGAAAATACCCAAAAAAAATCTCGAAATTAGCAAAACCCGAGCCGTGGGCCCACTTCTTGAAAAACCAAAAAATTAACATCACTGGATTCTTCATCGTCTCACGAGTCTATACATTTCAAAATTACCAGATTTAGGGTTCATTTGATCCCTCAAATCTCTCAGTTAAGCTCTCTTAGGTTCAAGCCCTAAACCACTATTTTTGACCTTTAATTCCTTGAGTTTTCAGTTCTAATACATGTATTTATACCATAAAAATCATGTCTAAGTCCAAGAATTCATACTTGATCAAAACTCTCGAAACCCTCTTCAAAATCGCCCAAAAAATCTCCAAGTCCGAAGTGAAATATGTTACTCTTTTAAAAATTTGCAAAGAAGACTAATTTAATACTCTGCCCAGCCATCACGCTTCTGCGGTCCCATTTCTGTTGATGCAGGACTGCTTCTGCGGACACTACACCACTTATGCGGTTTCCTCTTTAAAATCCCCAGTCGCTTCTGCAGCTCCTATTCTGCACCAGCGGAGCCGCTTCTGCGGTCACCACTTCCGCTTCTGCGGAGCCTGCCCTGAGTCCATTTCCGCTTCTGTGACCTTCTCATCCGCTTTCGTGTGACCGCAGGTCCAAGGATATCCGATATCAGCAACCCTTAAATAAGCAAAAATTCCAAAACTCTTTGTTTAACCATCCGATCTTACCCCGAGGCCACCGGGACCTCAACCAAGAACACAAACATGAGCCAATACCTTATTAAAACTTGCTCCAATCATCAAAAAACCACGATTAACACTAAAACCATCAAATTACATCAAATCCAAGACTAAGTTCCTCAAATTCTTTTGAAACACGCATTCAATCAAAAACCCGATCAAAACACCTCCGAATAATCTGAAATTTTACACACACATCCAAAATCACCTAACGAAGCTACTGCAACTCTCGAAATCCCATTCCAACCCTCGGATCAAAATATTACCTATCAACCGGAATTCGCCTTGCTACGTGTCTTTACTTGTTCAATACATGTCTTTACTTGTCACATGCCTCTATTTACATGTTCCATATATCTGTGCCTTTATTTGTTGTATGCCTTTACTTGCTCTATGCTTTTACATCTTATTGGATAAATGATTTACTTTCCCTATGACATTACTTGTTTATTCACCTTACTCGTTTCTTCTTCACTTTATTGTCTTATGACATTACTTTTTTATTCACCTTACTTGTTTCTACTTAACTTTACTTCATTATGTCAGATTATTTGAAGAAATTATACGTTTAGATTACTTTTTATGTTACGTTGTGAGATATGCCATAGTTGAGTTATCAATGAACATGTGTAGATCTGATTGCACGCCAAAACAGTATTATTGCATATACAAGAATCGGATTGCACCGCCGCGACGATATATATGTTGACATGGGACGGGGAGTCACACCACAACCGTACTTATATTGAAATGGGTTCGAAATGCCATTTGTATTATGTGTGGATCAGATTGAATGCTACAACAATGAATATGTATTATTGTTATTCTTTGCTATTGGTTCTTGTTAATGTATTGTGACGTTCCGAATCTCATAATAGGTCGTGATGGTGCCCAACGATATTGTTAGGCAAGCCAATACATGAACTTTCACTTAATTAACCATTTTAGCTTTTAAAATCAGAAATTTCATTGAATACTCAAAAATTTAAACCCTGAACCCATGGAAACATACGCATTTTTTAACAAAAATTCTAAGGCAAATAATACATAATTGGGGTGGTAATAATAATAATAATAATAATAATAATAAGAATAGTAGTAATAATAATAATAAGTACAACTCTGAGCATCCCTAGAAACCCCCAAAATCTAATATCACGAGTGCATGAGCATCTACAAGAATGCACAATACCACTATATCCACTGTCTATATTAAAAAAGACAATGTATTAAATGAATAGGATGGGAACTCTATGTGCTACGGATCATAACATAGGGAGCAACTCATTTATCCAAGGGCTCAAAATGCCATTAATAACATCAAAACCAATCGATGCTCCAAACCTTCACCTAACTCTCAAACACTCAAAATTTGCCGAACGTGTCCGAATCGCAGTTAAACATTCGGATCACGACCAAACTTCACACATAAGTTCCAGCCAAAAAAATGAATCTATTCAAGGCCACAGAACACCGCCTAGATTCTGATAACACTAACGTCCATTTTAGGTAAAATTTAGCAAATTTCAAAACCTTCAAAATGCAAACTTCCGATATTAAGTGCTGAATCGCTCCCGGACCATACGATACTTAACCCGAACATACATACAAGTCCGAAATTACCTTAAGAACCTATAGGAACTTTCAAGTCCCGATTCCTAGGTCATTTACTCAAAAGTCAAACCTTGATCAACTCTTCCTACTTAAATTTTTCGAATTGAAAATTATCTTTCCAAACACGTACGAACTTCCCGAAATTCGAATATGACTACACATGAAAGTAACAATACATAATTTGAAGCTATTCAAGGTCTCAAATCAAACAATGACGTGCTAGAGCTCAAAACAACCGGTCGGGTCATTACATTCCCCCCCCCCCTCCCCCACTTAAACATACGTTTGTCCTTGAATGTTCTAAGAGTCGTTCCAAAGTTGCCAAAATCACTGTATAACTCCTCATTCACCTACTTGTACCATCATAGTCCATATGAGAAAATTATCTCAACCCATACGGAGGATCCTTCCAGCAGCTACCTTAGCCCCCAAGCCTTAGAACCAAATTCTATCATCTGGAGTTCTCTACAAGATCCGATTCTGGCGTACGTACACCGTATGAATCTCCACAAGTTGTACTAAAAACATGATCATATACTCATGTTGTAATCACAATATATATGGCATAATTCATTCGCCAGTAATAACATCCTCCAACAATAATAGCTGCAAATTTGCAAACCTGATGCCCATTATATACCTTATTACACACACAAGCTCTATCCCAATCCTCACAATACTGCAACGATGAAAGAGTTTCAAACGGGTAAAAATTGCTCGTAATTGCTAACTTTATCTTTGCTCGAAAACTCTTCATGTTTTCGAGAAAAGAAGGGCACACTACTAGAAATTAGTCCTATGGTGACGATTCCAAAACCGTTGCGGCAGGAATTGAAACTGTTGCCATAGAGGTATTGCGATGGTTTTGTGCCCGCTACAATAGGTATCGTCACAATAGAGCTATAGGGACGGTTCTGTGTAACAGTTTCATAACCGATGCATAAGATAGCCTATTGCAACGGTTATTCTATGAATGATATTGCGATGATTCTTTACTCTATAGAACGGATAAAACCGTTGCAGTAGAGTTCATTAGCAACTATTGTTCAGGCTATTGCTACAGTTATTTTATAATTTTGCAGCAGTTACTTAATGCTAATGCGACGATTACGTTATACTATTGCAACGGTCACTTTTGGCTTATGCGATTGGGGCTGATGCAATTGCAACGGTTATAGTGATATATTGTGGCGGTTATTTCCTAGGCTACTACAACGCCTATCATATCTTTATTGCAAATGTTATACAAACCAACAATATGTAACATACCTTGAAATATATATAATTTACGAGAAAAATACATTTTTACACAAAATTAGAATCCATAATCGGTGTAATATCCATAAAAGCAAAACATATAACAATATCTGCCAGTGAATTGGAACACATAAGTTTCCAAGGTATACAAAAATAAAATATTTCTATTTTCATCATGAATCAACCTAATACCTTAAGTAAGATCTTATTCACTTTGGTCGCCTACTTCAAGTTCTCCTCCTACAAATAATCAAAAAACAAATAATTTAGCAAAAGTTCTATAAAAGAATTTCATTTAAAGATATGTATATTAATGATATGACACATTGCTCTCACCAAATAAAGCAGATTAGAGGAAACATTTTCCAGTTATGAAGAAACTGAATATGAATGTTGTTTTGCTAACCTAGGCAAATGGATCGACGAGGTTTAACTTAAAAAAGATATGTCATATGAGAATTAGGAAGAAATTGTTTTACCGTATTGTACAAGTGAAAATCTACCACTTAGTGCCCATGCATTAGCCTTTGAACCATCATGTGCGCTAACTTCTTCCAGCCTACTCTTTAAAAACAAGAAATAGTAAAAAGACAACTCAATACCACATAAATTGTCATGTCAACTGTCTAAATTCGATCAGATTGAGGAATGGTACAATCAACTTGAGTCAATGAACCAATACTCAATATCATCTCAGCTTGGTATATGTCCATAAATCAAGCCTTGGTATATGTCCATAAATCGCCTTTTGTGTCCATTTTCCTCCAATCTAATATATCCAGCAGGCAAAGAGTTGCAGTCCTTGCCAATGTACCGAGGAAGCCACCAAACTCTCTTACATCTTCTTTAGTAGGACCAATGGGCTGATTCAAATTGTTAAGTGTGATCACCTTACTCGTCTTCGGCTATGGACACTATGCATTTGTGTTCTGCCTCCTTTTGTTTTTGAGATACAGGACCAGAAGCTACAACAAAATACAAAAAATCAGAGGTGATGGATGAATTCTGTAAGATTCTAATTTATGTAGACTTACATTGTTCTTCAGATCGTTCATTAGTTGTAGGAGTGGTAGAATCTATTTGCCTCTGCTCATCTACAATGTGCCCCTCTACAAATTGCTCCTCTACATGTCGTTCATTTACTTCAGATCATTCTCCTAATGTTGGTTGTTCTTCAATTAGTTTTAGCAGATGCTCTTTCTCTGACCGTACAGCTTGAACGGTTTCTTTTGTTGTCAATGACATTCTCTTTTTTTTTCACATGATAAACTTCCAGCTTTAATGTATGACGGGTTTTTTCCTTTTTTATTTTTTCTTAAAGACCCTTCTTGACCCATGACATCTAAATCTATGTAAGTTTAAAAAAATCAAAGCTAATCAGGTTAGACAATGGAACATAACAAAGAAAAAAAAGGAAGAAAAGGCATGAAAGAGAAATTTTGTGCCACTTACTTGAAAGAGAAACTTTATGCAACTTACTTGAATCTATAATTAGTAACAATTACTAGTATAAAACCTGTAAAATAGAAGCAATTCAATATAGAGCTGTAAGGAAAAAACAAATGCAAAAAGTCTAAGAGCATACAAACAAGAAAAACAATCACATAATATTTCCAAAAATGGCATTATTACTCACTAAAAAGCAATGACGACTATATATTTAAAGAAGTTCAGAAGATCATTTATCAATCATCAGCCTCCATCCAATCTCAATCAGTATCATCATACTCATCCTTCTCTTTCGATTTTTCCATAGTTGTATCTTGTGATTGAGAAGGAATATAAATGATATCAGCATGTATATTTTCTCTCGACCATCTGGCATCCACGTCGAGTAATATATTTGATGAACCAATATCATCATTAGGCTCTTTCAAAAATGTTTCTCCAATATTAGAAAAATTCTCTTCTTTCAAATCATACAAATCAACAGGGACTTTATTTCTTGCATAATAAACATCTTTCTCAATTGGATCCTCCACATAAAAAACTTGATGTACTTGAGATGCTAGTACAAAAGTATCATGTGTACTGCATTTTTTATTGAAGTACACCCGCGTTAATCCATATCCATCAATTTCATTATGAAACCAATCACATCTAAATAGTACAACACTAAACCCGTCCCACTAATCAATTTCAATTATATCCTGAATAGCTCCATAGTAGGTAACCATTCCACCGATGGGATTTTGGTCCCTAGCACTAGCAAAACTATTTGTTGTTGCTGACAAAGTCACTCCATTATTTTGAGTCTTGCATCAAGCATCTCGTTCCATTGTATGAAATCGATATCTATTAATGAAATAGGTAGTATATCTTTTAGTCACTATGTTAGGGCCTTTAGGTAGCCATCTTAAATGATTGGACACTTCAACATTTTTAACTTTCTCTCTGAGCTAATTTTCGAATTCTCGACTATGAATTCGTGCTTTTAGCCATGCATTTCCTTTAGTATGATTGTCAATGAAATTCTTATGTTCCCTATAAGTATCAATATAAAATTTAATCATTAGACCATAGGAGATACTTTTTTAAAATATCTTATCACGAAAAAATAAAGTTTAAACTACAAATGACAGTTATATATTTTATCTTACTTGATAAATGCCTCAACTTGTTCATCTCCAGTATAGAACAAAACATATCGATGTGCTTCAGACCATAACTGTAAATCCATGTCAAAAGTCTTGCCTTTCCTTTTTTTTCTTACTTCCGATATGATGGCCTATATTAGGAAATATAGGTGAAGAATCAAATCCCTCTATTTGAATGCCTTCATCATCTTCAGTTTGATAGCGACCGAATCTTGTCTTCACCCTATCATGTAAGTATCTCGAACAAAAGTTCAAGCACTCTTCTGCTAAAAATCCCTCTACTATTGATGCTTCTGGATGAGTTCGATTATGAAAAAATGCTTTGTACTTACACAGGTTTCTCTCTAAGGGATACATCCAACGCAAATGAGTCAGACCGCCAAGCTTAATTACATTCACTAAATGGATGGGAAAATATGTCATTATATCAAAAACGTTTGGCGGGAAAATTGTTTTGAGGCCATATGCTATATCTATAATTTCAGACTGCATTTTATCAAGATCACTTTGCCTTATAACGTTACTACGTATGGTTCTAAAATAATTTCCCAACCTAATCAAGGCCAAGGAGACATTCTTGGGTAACACTTTTATAACCGCAATTTGGAGCAAGTAATGCATTATGAAATGAGCATCATGGCTCTTGTATCCTGATATTTCCATCTCCTCCACTTTTACTCGATGTGATATATTTGAGGCACACCCTTTTGGTAATTTGGCATTCTTTAAGATGGTGCAAAATAATTTTTTTTCTTCCGGTTTCATGGAGTAACAAGCTTTAGCTAGATGAACTTTTCCATTTTTATCATCTTTTAATGGTTGAAGCTCCTTATGTAACCCCATTTCTTGCAAGTCATAGCGAGAATTTACATGATCCTTGGACTTTCCAGGTATATCTAACAAAGTTTCAAGCAAACTATCACATATTTTCTTCTCTATATGCGTCACAAGATTGTGCCTCAATTTATTATGTGCCCAATATGACAATTCAAAAAAGATGAATCTTTTCTTCCACGGCCGTCATTACGCTGAGCCTTTTCTTTTGGCCTTTCCCAAAGATATTATTGAATTCACGTAGTTCTTCGAGCACTTCTACCCTCCGAAAAGGGAGTAGGCATGGCTCGATGCTCCTCTTCACCATTGAATGATTTCTTATCTTTCCGAAATGGATGATAATGCGGTAAAAATGCCTAATGCCCCAAGTAACACATCTTACAACTATGTTTGAGATATTGAGAGCAAGTATCATAATTACAAGTGGGACATGTCCATCTCCCCTTAGTGCTCCATTCGGAAAGCATTAATAATGCTGGAAAATCACTAACTGTCCACTATAAGGAAGTACGCATTAAAAATGTTTGGTTAGTTTTAACATCATATGTTTCTACTCCCTTTTCACACAGTTCCTTCAACTCAGCAATTAGTGGTTGTAGGTACATATCTATATCCTTTCCTGGAGATGATGGACCTGGAATGATCATTGACAATATTATATACTCAGGCTTTATGCAAGTCCATAGTGATAAATTATAGTTCATTAACATAACTGGCCACATACTATGGAAAATGCTCATGATTCGAAATGGTTAAACCCATCGCTTGAAAGACCCAATCTAACATTACGAGGATGTTTAGAGAAGTCCGGGTTGCAACAAGTCAAAATCCAGCGACTCTTGCAAAAGGAAGGAGCGTCCCTAACCAGGTAAATGATAGAGAGCCCAGCCTTGTGCCACTTTTTTATGAGAAAAATCATCTTCTCATTTTTTCGAATTGTGTTGGAGATATTACTATAGCTTCCAGTTCAATAGAGAGTGAATCTAGCAAAGACTACCATTGGAACCATCTGAACAAGAAAGCAAAGGAGTTGGGTGACGACTATTGCGGTACTGCTGCCTTAGATACCATCATTATTGAGGATGATGCCTTTGTGGATGAGGATACCAGCTTAATAATGACATTGCCTGAATTACCAGAACAAGTAGAGTTCTTCTTTTTTGTATTCCTGTTACTTTATTTTTCCTTTTTTATTTTGAATACTAACAACTTTTTCTTCTTTTTTTTTTTTTATGTCTGTTGGATCTTCAGGAATTATACAATGATGAGCTTGAGATGACATTATTGAGGATTTCTTTGAAGACATAGATGATCTTGGTATGACCTCAAAGAGATTCCACAAGTATCGAAAGGGTTCTAAGGATCATGTTATGGGTGGAGCCTCTTCGGTGGAGATAATTCTCCCTAGTGAGCCATATTTTTTGTCTCCAGTTCATAGAAAGTTTATCAAAGCAGCTGTGACATGTGAAGTAGTGGCTTCTACAACTGAAGTCATGCACCGAAATTGTTAAGGCCTTCCTCATGGCCGTTGAAGATGGTGCTTCAAGAAAAGAGCCGCATTCATGGAACTATTTGTTGTGCCAGACCAACTTTTGTTTCTGTGATGCAGCGTGGATTATGCGAGTAGATCAAAGAGTTCTCTGTAGATTTCTCGGACAACTTTATGAAGTTGGAGGAAAGTATCAGTTTGACTCTTACGGAAATACGAAGTGTGAATATCATTGATATTTCTACTTTGGAGGATCTTGTTGCAGCTTTCTTTAAGACTTATGCAGAGTATGATGCTTTAAGATTGTCGAAGATGAGTAAAGAATTACACCAAGAGTCACTCTCTAATGTACAAAAACGCCTCGATGATGCGAAGTTGGAATATGGGAAGGCAAATTAGTCTGCTGAAAAACATCAAGTGGCTCTTGCGAATGTCGAGACACAATTAGCAACCCTGAGCTCTAAAAAGAAGAAGATCATCATGCTCCTAGATATGCAACAAGAGAAGGTGTCCAAAAGTCAAATGGAAATCACTGTTATCGAAGGCAAGATTTATACCATTGAGGCAAACGTCCCATTGTCGGATGATGAAGCAGAGAAATTGTCCCTCCTGAAAGATGCAGTTAAAATGAGTCTCCAGCAAATCCTTAGCTTCAAACCTTTTCCATAACTTTAGATTTTTTTTTTGGGATCCCCTGCTATTGGTTTTTCTAAAAGATGGGACAGTAAAAAGATTAAACGTATTGATTAAAATGTCTCTCAATAATTTTATTAAGCATAACAAGGCTTAAATTACCAATTTAAAAACGGAATCTAGAGAAAATCAGGAGAATAAATATTCAATTTCAAAAATTAAACTATCTCAACTAACTTATCCTATTAAATTTAAATTTAAACAAAAACTCCTCCTTCAACTGCACTACTTATTATTGTGGTGAATCGAATGTTAGTAGTAACATATGCAAAATTCAACACTCCTTTCAAGTGTATAAGAGCTTGCATCCATATGTAATATGACTTGCTCTTTTTATTTTTTTTGGTTTTGTGCATAAAAATACCTTTAGTGACCTTGTCTTATATGAACTAAATCTCTTTTGAAAGTATTTGATTTCAGACAATGGTAGGATTTTCAGGGATTGATCGTAAGGCTTATTCTTTCATTACAATATTAAATAAATCATAGGTTTTAAGACACAATTTTATTTTCACTGAGCAAATACGATAGTTTTCGCTAGTGAATGTTTGCGGGGCATTCAAAGAGCTTCTTGCCATGTTTGAAAATGGATTTAAAAATTGATATTGGTTAACAATAATTTGAAAATGGTTCTTTGGAAGAACTCACAGATCCCGTAAGACCAATGAAGCTCTTGATACCACTGTTGGTTTTTTACAAGATGGGGCAGCAAAAAGATTAAAAGTATAGATTAAAAAGTCTCTCAATAATTTTATTAAGTATCATAAGGCTTTAAATAGCCAATTTAAATACAGAATCTGCAGAAAATCGGGAGAATAAGTATTCAAATTCAAAAACCTAAACTATCCCAACTAACTTATCCTATTAAATTTAAATTTAAACATAGACTCCTCCTTTGACTAAACTACTTATATTCGGGTAAATCAAATATCAGCAGTAACAAATGCGGCTAAGAAAGATCGTCGAACGTCCAAAGTTGCTTTTTCATATTCTTTGCTCAGTTGTTGGAGACATGCCGAATGAGATGCTGCTGCACTTTTTTGCGTCCCAATACTTGAACTTGAATGGCTAAGTTCATTGCATAATGATAAGTTATTTTGTCGATAGATGCGTCACTTTAATTATGTTTCTCAAAAGAAGTTTTTTCTTTTTTTTGGTTCAGTTTCCACTGTGTTGGAAAGCTATTTTTTTTTTTGGTTGCAGCCATCTATCCATGGAGGCTTCAGTCGGATGACCATCCCCAAACGCGAGCCACAAACTCTATTCAGTGACAAATATATTTGGGCGAGTCTTTACCGGATGGATGTACTTGATGACTTCTAACTGGACGACTTGGTACAACATGTTTCTAGGAACTTCATGTGCGTCCATTTGTATTGGAAGCTTGCGCCAAATTCAAAAAATAGCATACAGCAAAAACTTTATGATCTGATGCTGGAGAGGTAGTGAAGATCACGTGCGGTAGAGTTGCTTTATGCTACAGCATGTGTCAGTCACTTCATGCGCCTGTGCAATTTTGATCACATTTTAGTCTGAACAAGTTCATATCAGAAGCCGTTTAGTTGAGCAGAAACTAGACTTCAATGGCAATGACATAACCGAATTTCATCTTGAAATTCCTTCCGTATTGGTCCGAGTTAATTCCAGAAGTTGATCTCAAAGTCAGATACATATGTTTACTGCTATGCGCGCTCTACTGGGAAAAAAATC